>APFE031247391.1:27417-119656 GCA_000404065.3 Pinus taeda | reverse complement strand
TTGCATATTGTATTGAATCGTAAATAATTTCATTAGCCATAGAATTAGTCACCTACTCCTGCACATATAGTGCTGGCATCATCAAAAGATTACGAGTTTCCCTGGTCGATAATTTAATGCAGCAATTTAAGCACAATAAATTGCCCAACATTTTGGCGCCGTTGCCGGGGATGGTGCTAAGGGATTAGGCATTAGAATTTAATTTATTATTTATTGTTCTTTAGACAAAATAATTTGTGAAACCTGGTGACAGCAGGATCTTCACAAAGGAGTTTAAGTTTGAGTTTTCTGATGATTTAGTGTTTAGCTAGTTTTTAATTTTCGTCTTTTCAAACAACCCCCCCCTGCATAAATAAAAACGAATCAAGCGATTAGTATGCTCTCTTCCTGCGCTTCGTGCGATCAGGAAGATCAGAAAGTCTATTGATTTCGTTCAAATAAAAATACTCTTGCTGAAAAACTAATGTGTAATATGTCAATAAAGAATTTTGTGAAAAAAACATCTTTAAATTTTTAGATGAAATTTAGTTTTTTTTAATTCTAGATTTAAAAAATAAAGTTTTAATAATATATGTATCATATATACATATCTATATACATATTATTATTAAAAGAAAAATAATTAACCATTTCTTCTATTGTTAAAAAAACTAACTTCATTATAGTTATTGCTTAATAGTAGGTTTAAAAAAAAAAAAAAAATTGTTGATTTTAAAACTTTAACTTAAATCACAAATTAAAAAAATTTTGTTTTTCAATTTGTTGTTTAATAAAAAAATCTGAAGCAATAAACAAAATCAACATGCAAAATAAAAAAAAATAAGTTTTCATTTTAATATTTTCTTTTATTATTGAAAAAATTGACTTTCATTCTTTTGTTCTCTGCAGGAAAAGAAGAGCCTGAATAGAATCGACGATGAGGGGTAGTATTGGCAGAGAAATCAAATTTGAATTTGACGATGATTGATTTAAATGGAAGGCAGAAGAGTCAAGAAGGAGGCTTAGCTGTACCAGTGCGGTGTTGAGGAGATATTGCAGCACCTAATCCATCTGAGGAGGAGCGCAGGGACTCTAGGAATTTTAGAGAATGCGAGTGAGAATGAGGATGGATGCACGGCTCTGGGCAGCATTGGTCTCCACCATCATATGTCAGATTGGGAGTCAGCGTGTTGGGCGCTGATGGAAATGATGCTCTTGGTGATCGTTTATCTGGTCCAGATGTATGGCCTTGGCAAGTCCTTGACCAACAACCACGTGATATTCAAACACTATTTCAAAAGCTTCATTCTGGGGATCTAGTACCTGAAGCAGTTTGTCGAGGATGTAAAAGAACAACATCGACAAATTGAGATGAATCTAATGGTAGCGTATGTGTTACATCTCTTTGAACTTTTGAGGGCATGGATTGCTCCTCTAAGTAATGATAACACTAGTTCTAGAACTCATAGTCATCCACAAATGATCCGTTTTGGAGCACATTTAGTTTTGGTCTTGTGGCATATTCTTCCTGATGATGTGAAGGATGCATTTCAGGAGAAGCTTCAACTTATTGGTGATTTGATACTTAATAAGTATGCAATATTTCTATTTACACAGAGGTGTGAAGAACTTGTTGGTGTATATACTTCGCAACTTGCACCCTATCTCTGTGTAGAGCTTTATGTGCACATGCTGGAGCTGAGGCATACCAACGCGATTCGCCTGTGGTTGATATAAAACGTCAACGTTTCCTTTCCCAGAAGCTTCAATCCGATTCTGCTCCACCGCAGCGGACACAGAATTGTTCGAACTAACTACATCCATTTGCTGGCTGATACCATTACTGTTAATGGATAATCTGTCTGTCAGAAGTGGAGTAGTAGATTTCCGTGTTTGTTTTACATGCTTTGGCTGACCTGATTCTGCAGATAAGATCATCTCGAAAAAGCCCTGTTGAATGCCAAGATAAGCGATGGAAGCGAAAGCCCTATTGAATGCCAGATGGAACTAGGGTTACGATATCACTGCCAGAATTTTCAAGAACGTGGACACCATTACCCTGATTCGTTGGACAAACCGAGGATTTGTGGATTTTGAAACCTTGGCAGGCGGTTTGTGGCCTCAGTTGAATGTGAATCGAGGCCGGCGGACCCTCCGATATCTTTCTGGTAAGATTTTCAGTATGTGGTTTACATTCTTTGGCCAAACCATCTCTTAGGTTGCCACGTTGTATGAAACTCCAAGTGATTAGGAGAGGAGGTTGTTTAGAGATTATATGCGATATTCTTTTCCGCTTTACACGCCATCTGGTTCGTATATTCTTACGTGTATAATGCAGTTGTAGTGGCGTTATTACATAAACGTCAGATTGATCAAAATTTCATCACCAGGAAACTTTCTGCTATGATTTTCCAGATGGATACATTAACGCAATCCCTCACTTCCTTGAATGTGCATTCAAGATCATCTGCACAAGCGCTTCAGTGTCGGGAACTGGTTCAACGACTTCCTGTCACCAATTTATCACCAAAATCACATTCCTCCAGGTTATTTGCACTTGCTCACTTGAGTATTTCAAAAAACCAGGGATCGAACTATCCACGCCTTTTCTGGGGGGGCATTTTCTCCAAACACAATAATCAGCCAAGTTTCTTGTGGTGCAACACATGTGGCAGCTTGGTAGAGGTTTTACTTGTGAAGGATTACAAGGTGCACAAATTGCACATGCATTTCTCGAATTTCTTGATGAAGCCCCTGAAAATGTGAAGATTACCCAAGTTGCTTGTGGAGAGTATCATACAGCAGCCAGACAGGTCAACTGGGTTTGGGTCCTCAAAATGGTTTCCTTTCATGCATTACTAATGATACAGAATTGTTCTTACGCAATATCCCCATGTTGGTGCTACCAATTAGTGTCCAACTTGTCACATACGGTCATTCACATACACTGGTTTCTATGAAAGATGGGGGGATTCCTGGTGTCCAACAATTGTTGACGATGGCAGTGACACTACACTTCTGATACCTAAGGGAGTGAAGGCGCCTGTCAGAAGTCATCTTCTCCACTGCAATCCAGATTGTCCTCACCTGGAAGAACTCATAAGACGTCACTTTCCCCTGTGCAACATAGATCACACTTTTCCCAAAATGATGGGTCTTCTTCACCTGCAAGGCATGGTGATCGCTCTGCAAGAAGGTATTCTCCGCAGAGGTGTGATAGATCATCCGGCAGAGGCGTGATAGATCATTATCACGTTCACCAATGGGGCGGAAGGATGGTTATGATCGCTCAGGAAGGGGATACTGGGCTCGGTCTAGATCTCCGATGCCATGAAATCATTATCAGCAATCACCCAGGGCTAGGTATTCTCCAAGACGCAGAACATCTCCAATGGAATATCGGTCTCGGTGGCATTCTGGTTTTGTATTTATTAATTATTGTTTTGTATTTGTTTTAATTTTATTTGTTTTGTATTTATTTTTATTTATTTTAATTTTATTTGTTTTATTTGTTTTGTATTTATGTAAATATAAAATCTTTTTGTATAGTTGTATTTGTATTTGTTTTGATTTTATTTGTTTTTTTCCACATTTAATTTGTTTTTTATAAATATTTAGTCATAATTTGTTTTTGTATATATTTCAATTTTATTTTTATTTTTAATTTTAAAAAAAACATGGATTTTCTTAATTAAAAAAATACTAACAATTAGGTTTTCCTAAAATAAATAAATAAACACTAACAATAGTGATAGTTTACTTTTAGGTTTTCCTAAATAAAATTGTGTTGATTTTACAATTGTAAAGAAAATTCAACTTAAATAATAAATTAAAAAATTTTATGTGCTTAATTTATTGTTAAAAGTAAAATCAACATAAAAAAATTCACAAAATTCACGCCGGTTTGAAAATAAAGAATGGAACATTTGGAAGCATAATTTGAAAGAACATTTGGTGGATTATTTAAATGCTGACTAACTTGTTTAGAGTAGGCAAATTGATATTGTTGTATGCTATTATAACATACTAATCTACAGGACACAACAAATCTCTGATGCCAAACTTTTCGCAGAAGTCAGCTGACACAAACAGGGAGTATCACTCTTCATGGTTATTTTCACAAATGGATTGATATTAATATCATGATTAAGTCAATTTTACCACTTTGTCTCTCCTTAATTTGTTTTATTTGGTATGAAATTTTTGCGTAAGAATCATAAAGAAACTGGCCATTTCTTCATGAGCACACTTATGTTTTCTTTGTACCAAGTTTTTTTTACAGGTTACAGGACAATCAAGTATTCATTAAGGAGATTACATTGTGCGCACAATTGGTCTTCCAACGATTAATTTCATGAAACATTCTAAAGACAAATCCGTGTCCAGAACCATTATTTTGCACTCCCATTTTGCGAAAGATTTTCCACCCATTGTCCATGTCCATAAAGCATCCCATCTCCATATCCATTTTTCACAGCAAGAGTTCTTATTCATACACCATGCATTTCTTTATTGTCATTTTCCATGTCATTACCATTCCCCTTCATTTCCACCAATAAAACTCTGCTTGAGTCAAAGTCCTTGAGTCTATGTATCATTGAAAAAACACCTAGAGGCTTGCATGCCTTAATGGCAAGTACTCTTGCCAATGAACAATGGGAGTACATTAATATCCCTTGTTCGTTGGATCTTGTAGGTGACTCGACCACGACAAATTTATTCGTACCTACAAAAATGTGTTAGGCATCCTGACTCCCATTGGAATCAATGGTGGGAGTTCTTGTGTTGGCTAGGGGCATTCATTAACGGCCACTAAGTCAACAAATTCTTGCTATGTTCGACATCGACACATTTAATCACATAGCAAGATTTGTGCCATCGAGCGTTGAAGACTTGAAGACCCATATTTTGTAGCAGATGAAGCCAATTTTCATTCATTGTATTTCCATTCATTGTATACATTGTATTTCACTTGAGGACAAGTCAATAAATAAGGCTGGGAGGAAAATGTAACTTCTATATTTTGTATATCTTCCAAGCCTTATAGATTTTCAGCCATATACAGCAGACTCATCATATTCATCATCCAGCAGCAGATACAGTTTTCAGCCATGTTCAGCAGACTCCTCGGATTCATCATCTAGTAGCAGAGGATCCAGCAGCCGATACAACAACACAAACCCATCTTTCATCCACAACTTGAAGAAGAAGCTTCAGATCAGAATTGTGGCAGCTGAACATGCATGATTCATCCACTTCCTTAGGTAAGTAAGGTATGATGTTTTCTAACCTTTAATCTTGAAATTCTTTTTAGATGCTAAAATGATGATATTTGGAAAATATTCCACTATTTCACTATTTCCTTTCTCATTTAAAATTGCCAAAAACCATCAGTTGGGGAGGGGGGAATTTCACACTTCATTCTTTTTCCTCATTCATATTACATCTTAACCCACATAGTCTTCCCACAATAAAAACTACTACAAAATGATGAGCATATGATTGATCTCAACAAAGTAAATAATGATTGTAAACACAAGAAGCAATCATTAAAAAGAGATCAAAGTAAATAATGATTGTAACACAAGAACCAGTCATTAAGAAGAGATCAAAGTAAATAATGATTGTAACACAAGAACCAATCATTAAAATATGTCAATGCTTTGCAAACAAATAAAAGTTATCCAAAGATGTGCAATGTTAAAAGGAAGTCCATGATTTAAAGATGTTTGTTACACAAGAACCAAACATCTTGTAAAAGGAAGCTCATTTAAGAATCAAATCAAATAAGTCATTGTAGTAGCTTGCATGAGGACATGCAAGAACTTCAGTTGGGGAGTATGTTGGGCTCCAAAAATGGCACTCATTACCATACATTTTTCACCTATGCTTCCATTATTTCACTCACTATTCATCACCTTGTCACTCCATTTTCCCTACTATTCACCATTAATGGGTCTCATTCATATTTTCCAAATATTGTTTATTTTTAAGCATTTTTGAGAGAAATTCTTGATTAAATATTAGAAAATAATATATTTTACTTTATATATGGAAAGTGGGTTGTTTTGGTGACATGTGTAGGTTCCAAGGAAGCTTCCAAGGCATCTTTATGTGGCCATGAATGATCAAATTCGAATTTCAAAAGATAAGCTTCATGGAGGAGATCATGGAGGATAGGGTTATGTGTCACCATTGGTTGAGAAATATGTGGGTCAAAGGAGAGAATAGTGGGTTTGCATTTATGAGGTTGTTATCATAGTTCTTGTATAAATAGGAGTACCTCCTCCATTCCAAAGGGAGGACTCTTAGAGCATTGTATCCAATTTATGATGGAATAAAGCTTCATTTGACATATATTTTCATTATGTAGTTTTAGAAATAATTTTCCATTATGTAGTTTTAGATAGAAGTTACCTTAATGTAGTATATGGAATGGCTTGTTACTTTGGTTCTTAGGAGAATTGAGCTCACTCTAGAAGGAGCAAAGGAACATGTTGTTTCATATTAGATCTTATTTTATTTACTTGCTTAGATGTTTGATGTTTGAGGATTTGATTGATGAATGAGTTTTCAATTAGAGTCTTATCAACATATGAGAGGACAACCAAGAGTCTAAGTTAGCTCTCTCTCTATTTGATTTGTATGACAATTGGAATTCATCTTTTTGCTTTTACGTTTCAAAGTTATTTCATTTAGTTTACGCTTATGGATGAATTTTAGTTTAGTCTGGATTAGTACAAGAGAGGACAATCAAGAGACTAAGTTAGTCTTTCTCTCTTTGAATCTAAACAACAATTAAAGTTCATCCCCTTGTTTGAATTTTAAGTTTCTAGTTTTATGATTTCTCTATGATACTGTAGGGAAGGACAACCAGGATCTCCTTAGTTAGGAGCCTCTTCCCTTGCATATTGTATTGAATCGTAAATAATTTCATTAGCCATAGAATTAGTCGCCTACTCCTGCACATATAGTGCTGGCATCATCAAAAGCTTACGAGTTTCCCTGGTCGATAATTTAATGCAGCAATTTAAGCACAATAAATTGCCCAACAATAGGGCTTTCAGAAAATCTCATGAAATGCCTTCCAAGGGGCAGTTAAAAGAGGAGCCATTGGTTAAACCTCTTCAACCAACGGAAGTAAAGAATTCTTCCTTGGGTCAGGAAGCTTCACAGGATGAGGAGGAGCTAATAGAAGCACCTTCTGGCAGAGGAAGAACTAGCAGGGAGCTTAATCAGATTCTGTGATATGAAAAGGATTTTATCAGTGCACCAAGAAACAATAAGAGGGAGCGAAAATAGCTAGATAGATATCAGTCATTAGTAGCTCAGGATGGGGAGCCTTCCAGTTTCCAGGAGGCAGCTCAACATCAGGTTTGGCTAGATGCGATGGTAGAGGAGTACATCTCCAAAATGGCGAATTTTCGACATGGGATCCCCCGCAGTAGGATTTGGGGCCCAAAGCCCAAGTTTCAGTCAAAGATGGTGTAGAACTCCGCGAAGTGCGAGCATGGAGTGAAAAGTGTACAATTGAGTCATAGGGTTGTCCACCCTAAGCATTGTATTGTAATTTAATGTAAAGTTGTGTCAGCCTACCCATGGTTCATGGACCATGGGATTGTATAAATAGAGTGAGGCTCTAAGTGTAAAGATAGCTTAGTCGATGATAGATAGAATAGCGAAGGCATGGTTCAAGGCTAGAGTGGAATCTGAAGTGTACTGGGTCATAGTAGTAGGAGGAGGCTCTGCAACTGAGTGCAAAGAGGCCTAGTAGAGTTTGCAGCTAAGTGCGCAGACCCCTGCAGTTGAGTGTGCAAGGTGGAGTCAGGTATGTACTTGGAATTGGAAGTTAATAAAGAGAAGTTTAATCTGTGCATCAATTCTTAAATATTTGTTTTGATGTTATGCATTACTTTTATTTTGTTTATTTACTGCGCGCACTTGATGAATACTTGTATGAATGCGTATATATGGAAATAATCTAAGTAATCAACTAAATAGAGCCTAACTAAGTAAGACTTGGGTAAATAACATAGGTCGTGTTGCGGCTAGAACTTCACAAAGACAGTGTAACAAGGCACGGGGTGCCCATAGGTGCGCATAGTGCAATAAGTGTGAAGGTTGGACCGCGTACCAATCACCTCATATCAGACATCCCCAAGGTGTGGAAACCTAGTTCTAGCACCCTCCCATACTACTTTGGGTGGGACCTTAGTCTGCACTCCATGGACTGTTGCTAAACAGGCCAGTAGTACTGAGATTTGCTTGGCTAAATCACTTCTAAACTTGGGTCAGGCCCCACTAAGCCAACAAATGGTTCCTTTGTCGGGACCATGATCTGCATAAGGGATGCCTGATGTTGTGCCACTGGAACCCAATAAAGAAGGAAATTGAAGAGTGGTTGGACAAGAAGATTCACAAATTCATGATATAGGAAAATAGAACTCCGCAAGTTTCTAAGGATAAGTGGTTGGAGCACTACGTGTATACGGAAATCCACAAGATTTCCTTTGCATCCTTTCCTTCTGAATTGTATGAATAGATCACAAAGCTAGCTGACAGCTAGGGAAGGTGTAGGCTCGACAAATCAATAGTGTGGACTCTAGAATTAGTGCACAAACTAGAAGCATCAAAAGATAAGATCATGCAAGCTATGGACCATTGGCTCAACCAGATAATAGGGGGGTTTATTACTGAGTTTTCAATAGACACGAACATGAGCTACAATGAGGTAGAGTGATGCTTTCTCCAAGGACCACGAGGTAAGTATATTAGATCTTTGAATACTTGGATTAAGATGCTATTGTGTTAAAAAAGGGTCATGCGAATACATTAATGTTTGGGACTACGCGGAGCGGAAAGATCTACAGAAGAAGAAGTAGTGAAGAATTAGAAAACAATCCCTTAATTTCACCCTCGCAAGAGAGCGAGCTCGCGAAGGTTTCTATGACAAGCACGGTCAGTTTGATAAGGTAGTGGATTTCGCGGTTACCACCTCCACCCACACTACCACTTGCTTCACCTCCCTCACCTCCATCTCCACCTACTCCACCTCCACCACCTCCATGGTTCAATATGGAAAGCGCAATCAAACTACCAGTATTTAGAGGAATAGGGAATGAGGATTCGGACCAGTTCTGGTTCGTGGTAAGAGTAGTATGGGAAGAAAAAGGTGTCACAGATGACAATATTAAGAAGGCTACATTGGTGAATGCATTTCAGGATCGCACATTAACATGGTACATCAAGCACTCTAACAACCACCCAAACGCAAGGATAGTGGAGATCCAGAACACGCTGAGTAGGGAATTTAGCAGGCCAAAGTTAGAAACACAGTTAATCATTGGGTTTAAAGAAATTACGATGCTCCTGGGCGAGACTCACTAGGATCTGGATCAATAGTTGAGGAGTACGATCCGTGAAGCCAATATGATGTTGGCAGATGGACAACATCGTGCATGATTTGTAGCATCTTTGGTACCACACTTGAGGACGGCATTGTCACAACATAAACTTTCCACCCAGGCTGAAGCGTTGGAAATGGCAATGAGATTACATGAGACCCCAATACAAAACCCTAGGTTAGAAGTTCAACAAATCTAGGCGGAACTACAAAATCTTTGTTTGGAAATGCAAAGTTTGAAGTAGGATAGGGCACCGCGGCCAGAGGCACGTGAGGAAGTATGGTGTATAAAATGCAAAGGCCAGGGCCATGACAAGGATCATTGTCTAGTGTTTGTGAACTACTTGGTAGGAGGAGGGCCAATGTCGTTGAGACTAGAGGCATAGGTATGGCTGAGAGCGGAACCCGCTTTATGGTGCAGGATCTGTCAGATAGGAGGGAAACACATGATGGATGATTGTCATTTGTTGCAGAAGTATACACAGACACCCCAACAATTATTTTGTAATTTCTGCAGGTCGGTAGGCCACGATGAGCGTACTTGCTACAATTGTGAGCTAATGATGGGTCAGACCCCTGCCTATAGGATGCAGACCAAAACACGAGTCCTCAACCCAGATGGGGGGATGGTGTGCACTAGATTTCAAGGGTGAGGTCGAGGACGAGGTGGAATGGGACCAGGAAGGGGCCACGAATAATTAATCTGTTACAATTGTGGAGGAACAGGGCACTATGCCCACAATTGTACCAAGCCGACGAGGATATCTTGTTCGTATTGTGCTCAGTTTGATCATGAAACAATAGACTATCCTATGTTGATCACAAAGATGCGTGAAAAAGGGGTATTCTAGCCTCCCCTGACTTAGAATATACAAATGATGAGGTTTGAGCCACGTGAAGAGGACCCAAATGTAAACATGATGCTTAGAAGCAATACGGCCATGGGAGAGGATATGGGGAAGTAGCCAGAGGAAAGTATGTGGGTTCACAAGGCTCTTGCGAAGGAACCCTAGTTTGACTCAGAACACACAAAGGAAACATTCTTGGAAGCTAAGAATAGCTTTGCGAAGGTCTCCACTTCAAGTAGTAAGGATCAACTAGAGCCAGGAATGCATCCTTCAATGCTCACTACCTTTCTAGAGACATGCATAAAACTGTTGCGTGACAGTGAAGAAGTTAAAGGACTATAGGAGCTGATCACTAGGTGCACGGGGTAAAGAGAACCACTCTTAGTCTGGAAATTGGGAAATCATGCATTGCACACTAGAAGAGAAATGAGGTTAACTGCACAGATTAGTGAGTATGAAATGAATCAGGTAATCCAAGATCTGGGTTTAGATGGGAATGTATTACCAAAGCAAACATGGGAAAGTATGGGCAAGCCCATGTTGCAATGGTCCCCTATTCAATTATGAATGGTGAACCAACAGAATATTTTGCCCATGGGTAGGTTGCAAGGAGTAACAGTTGATATTGAAAGCGAAAGGGCACAGGCGGATTTTGAAATAATAGAGATTGTCGATGATAGAAATCCCTATCCTGCATTGTTAGGAATAGACTAGGCCACTGATATGAATGGAGTCATCAACCTGAAAAAGCGGAAAATGATCTTCAAGAAAAAGTCACCATGCGTAGTCCCACTAGATCCAGCTGAAGAAGCGGGCTACACTAAACTAGTGAGCGATGATGATAGTGACAATGATCTTGATTGTATTTATAAGATAACTACGTGAGACTAGGATCAGGTGAATCCAACTGCAGATGGGAGGATCTCGTGGCAGCGTGAAATCCCCTGCACTTCAGATTGAGACGAAGAAGTAGAGCAATGGAAGAATCGGTTGCACGAAGTGATGACACAAAATTGAACCATGATGATTAGATCACTGCATTGCGTGACAATAGAGACAAGAGAGCTACTAACCTATGATGGAGTGATAGCGGTGGATGAATTCCTGAGAAAATTTTAAAGCGCAATACTGAAACAGTAGTGGTTCGATGCATTAAAGTGAGCACTGCATGCAAAACCCACATGATGGTGGGGTACACATCAAGGAAACTTTGAGGCCTGGTGCGGATGTAGAAGGATGATGTTCCTACAGTTTGGAAGCCCCAAACTTCAACCAAGAGTTGGTTAGCAAGGACAGAGAAACTTGCACACCCACCTTTCTTGATGGGTATAGACATGTGCTGTGCAACCCACACAAGCACACCCCAACCTTGAGATCGAAAATTAGAACAGGACGCAGTAGTAGGAAAGGTGACACACACCACAAACGGTCCACATAGAAGCATTCAATAAGGTATGGGAGTCCTTAATAGGGTTCACCAGGTGAAAAGAACTAATTGGGACCTGCGCGTGCTAGCAATTCAATGGGCCTATAGGGCCATGTGCAAAAACCTGAGCACGGAGATGATTCTAAAGTGGAGGAGCAAAGTCAAGACCATAGTTTTGGAGGAAAGGAATCCTCACACAATAGCTCCCATAGTTGGGACAATACGTGAGGACCAAGATGAAGGAATTATGCAGCTACGCGAGGGTGAACATATGCAGATTCAAGAAGTTGTTCGATGAGGGAACCTTAAACTTCATGAACCTGAATAAGATAAGGTATGACTAAGGAAGAAAAGCATGTTAATGGATGCGAAGATCAAAAAAATGGAAAACGAAATCATGCAAGCATGTCGCATTGATAAACTAAGAATAATAGGATAAGATATGGGCAGCCATACTACTGCATTAGAATATTGTCACCGAGCATTTGTGACTCTGCTACCATGGCTACAACCGCACCTTACCAGACAAAGTAACCAGGGGAGTGCACCGCATAAGGAAGAATGTGCGGAGCTGACTATCATGAGGGTAATTGAGGAGTGCCCACAGACTAGGCTAGAAGGTGAATTGAAGTCTCGCACAGATTGTGTGACCACTTGATTAGCCATAGGGAGCCCAGTCTTAGCGCTCCAAGCAGTTGAAAGAGAGAGCGGGACTATAAAAGCGTCTATGGGGGAGCTACACGATAAAGAGGTTGCGCATAGGATCAGCATGTCACAAGGGTTGCATCCGCATGAACAGGGTTGTGCTACCCTGCAGGTAGGCTAGGAAGTGACCATTGGTGTCACTATTCATGACAAGATATCCAATTTAAGGTAAAGAGGAGCGGGCGGAGGGCAATTAAGACACAAAGTCAAAACTAGATTTGGGACGATCTGCCACCAAGAATGCATAGTGACTCAGAAATGGGGGGAATGGTCAAATTCAAATTCGAAAGATGCTATAAAACTACCAAGGCTAGACAAGAGACAACGCTTGCTTGTTTAAGATTTGAGCTATTACAGAGAGCCCATAGTGTTGTGCGCCAAGCAGTGTTTGAGCCTTGAAAGTCATGAACAACTATAGATAGCTCGAACAAGATGACAACTACCAGGAGAGGTGTGGGTTTTGTCGAAAGTATCACCGAGGAAGCCATGTAGAGCCCTATGCTGCAGGTGGGGGATGCATTGGAAATTCCAAAATTTCCCCAGACGCCGAGGCCTAAGACAGATCCACAGGCAGTGGGACCAATCCGCATGTTCCCACGAAATCCGCGGTTTGGTAAACTTTCTATGGAAGACAAGGGAAAGACTGTTAATCTTGAGAAAGATTACGAGGAAGAGGACCTCCATGCTTTCATAGAGGAGATAGAGGTGGATGAAGAAATAGAAGAAGACATCCAGCTGGTGTGCACTGTAGCAAAACTACCTGAGTATGTCCCTCCACGAAAAGGGAAAGCAAAAGTACCCAAGGATTTGGATGTTGCTAAGAGCGCACTCCAAATCCCGCTCCTTCCAAATGGAATTTTGTTTGAAGGTTTGGTTTTGGGCCACATGTCCATGATGAAATTTGAAGATTGGGACCTCGTGGATAGCGAAAAGTTCCCACATTTGGATACTAGAAAACTCATGAAACAGAGCAAGGAGGGGTCTATTACAACACTAAAACTGTAGAAATGGTTGTGTGATGTGGAGAAGTCCTGGCTACGCCACCTACTATGGATTTCACATTTTCACCGATTACAATCTTTGTCATCAATCAGCTGCTTTGCTTGGTACATGATGGGTACCTGTGGCTGGAGGAGCTCATTCCCATCATAGCGAAGCTTATTCACATGATTTCTCGGCTTCCCTATGAGGGAAGGGATCCCGCGAAAATAGTTGGCAAAAGCGGAGATTTGGTGCTCATAGAGGCCATGAAGAAGAAATACAAGTTGGAAAAGAAGCATAGAGGCTACATAATTAGTAGCATTCCAGACAAAGGGGTGTACATAGCCACCCAGCTTCTGGCTGGGAAGGTGATGACAAAATCGCGGCAATGAGGTGCCAGTGACGGTCGTCACGTTGATTGAAAAATGCGTGGAGGGGGTCCAATTCAACTGGGCCACCTTCCTCTATGAAGAATTCCTCACCAACTGCAAGGAAGTCTAGGAGTAGGGCAAGACCTTCCACTATGCATAGTTTCTCTTGTCCATCATACTAGTGTTAGGGGAACTGCCTGAGGATAGTCAATTCCCTCCTCTTGAATAGGACTTGCCAAAGGTCGCAAAATATACATTGCTTTGGGCCATGAAGGACGCCACACGGATCCGTGAGACCAAGATCTTTTGGGTGCTCATGGAGGCAAGCATCTGGATGTGGATTAATAGAAGGCTGCACTTATCCCCCATAGTGTATGATAGTCTGCAGATCTTTACAGACTTCAAGGAAGATATGCACAATGTGTATATTAAGGCGCGCAAATATCTAGCACAAAAATGGACCAAACTTCCTTTCATCATGATTGATGATGCCATCTTCGTTGTGCTCAACTCATGGCCACCCTAGTGGCGCACCCCGAATCTAGTAGCGTGTAATAAGAAAGTGTTACAAAAACATAAGGATGCCACTCAGCCATTGGCTCAGTAGAAACACAATGAGAAGTTGGCCGAGGAGGTAAGGGCTTTTCACGAGGTAGAGAAGGCCACCACAAAGCAGACCAAGGGTGTCAAACAAGCAACAACAATACAAGCAACCGGTGCCACCACAACGCGGGAAGAAGGAGGCCTGGACTTGACCACAGGACAGGGCACAAAGGACATAGTGGAAGGCACAGACCCAAGCATGAAGTCTTCACAACTAAAGCGGCCGTGCAGTATAGAATGAGTAGGCCTATGGAAGAAGACCAAGGCTTCCAAAATGGACAATGAACCTTTTACACTAACAGAGGGTGACCTTTATGACATCGGAGACACAGTTCATGAGGTCACTGGGGAACCACTCTAGGAAGCAATGACAGAGCAGCAGAATGTGTTGGGGGCCCTCAGGGCACAGCTACAGCAACTTCAGGTGCGGCCGCCACAGGAGGGAATGGTAGCCGCCTATGGTGCCACAGGTACATCAGCAATGGAGCAGTTGCTGCAGGCCAAAATGGCTAACACCGCCACACTGCCGGATGGAGCATTAACAATGGACAACATAGAGGATAGAGCCGTGGTGGGCTAGATAAAGGGAACTTGGCCTAAAATTGGCTACCCTTTCACAGGATACATTATACCAGCTATAGGACGGAGCAACAACATAACTTTGTGCTAGGGAAGGACACACAATACAAATGCTCAGCGAATAGCGAATCAAAATTGAGCATCTTAGTCTACAACGGGATGAATTGCTGGCATAAAATCAATAGCTGGAACAGCTAGTAGAGGAAGCATGTCACCGTGCTCCAAAATTAGAAATTGCAACAGACCTAGCAGTTGGAGTGTGAATTCACAGATTGGCCAGTGGATTCTGCGAGGCAAAGGAGGAAGCAATGAGGATACAACTAGACCTCAACCTTTAGATTGCCAAACTGCGATTAAAGGCACAATCATCCACGCCCTTAGAATTTAGGGAACAACGCAATGGTACTATCCAAAAAGGGCTGGAGGAAATAGGACAGGCAGTACAGAACTGTACTATGATGTTGGAAGAATCCTTAGCGATCCTCACTTCCTTACAGGAGGACCCCACCATACAACCCTTGGAAACAGAGGCATGGGAGCTTTAAGTATAGTATGATAGTGTGCACGGGATGGTGTAGACATTTGTCCTGACCTAGAGACTGGCGAAGCTACAACAGGCGAAGGCATTGAAGGAACGGGTGGATGGTGCATGATAGAAATAGGTTGTACTTAAAGCACACATCCAGCCATGGATTGATGAGGCCTTCCTCATCACTACCAATATCAAAGGAAAGCTTGCAAAGATGAAGGTGATGCATGCCGTAAGTTAGGGATCTGTCCCTGAAACCAAGCATTTGGAAGAAAGAGTAGCGCAGATCCAGTAGACAGCAGAATAGTGCATTGCGAACCTTCGTGCAACATTGGCATAGTTGGATGGGCTCCGTGTTAAGATCAACGCACTAGCAGAGTGAATTTGGATGAGTCATGATGATTGTGTTGGGAGCTCATTGGCCATGGGATCCCCCACAACAATTTTTGGGGGCCAAAGCCCAAGTTTTGGCCAAAGATGGTGTAGAACTTCACGAAGTGCAGGCACGAAGCGCGAAGTGTACAATCGAGTCATAGGGTTGTCCACCCCAAGCATTGTATTGTAATTTAATGTAAAGTTGTGTCAGCCCACCCATGGTCTACGGACCATGGGATTGTATAAATAGAGCAAGGCTCTAAGTGTAAAGATAGCTTAGTCGATGATAGATAGAATAGCGAAGGCATGGTTCAAGGCTAGAGTGGAATCTAAAGTGTACTGGATCGTAGTAGTAGGAGGATGCTCTGCAGCTGAGTGCGTAGAGGCCTAGTAGAGTCTGCAGCTAAGTGCGCAGACCCCTGCAGCTAAGTGAGCAGGGCGAAGTCAGGTCTGTACTTGGAATTGGATGTTAATAAGGAGAAGTTTACTCTATGCATCTGTTCTTAAATATGTTCTTTGATGTTATGCATTACTTTTATTCTGTTTATTTACTGCATGCACTTGATGAATACTTGTATGAATGCATATATATGGAAATAATTTAAGTAATTAGCTAAATAGAGCCTAACAAAGTAAGACTTGGGTAAATAACGCGAGTCTCACTACAGCTAGAACTGTGTGAAGACAATATCACAAGGCGCAGGGTGCCCGCAGGTGTGTGTAGCATAGTAAGTGTGAGGGTTGGACTACATACAAATCACCTCATATGAGACATCCCCAGGGTGCTGAAACTTGGTTCTAGAACCCTCCCACACTACTTCGAGTGAGACCTCATTCCATGCTCTGCGTAATGTTGCCGAAAGGGCCAGTAGTACCAGGATTTGCTTGGCTAAATCACCTTTGAACCTGGGTCAGGCCCCACTAAGCCAACAGTGAACGATGTCTTAGAGGTAGTTCCAAGGCCTTAAGACATATCAGTGGTAGGTTCAAGATGGATCTACAAGATCAAATATGCTATAGATGACCGTGTAGAGAAATATAAAGCCAAGTTTGTGGCTAAGGGGTATGCTTAAAAGGAAAGAATTGACTATGAAAGACCTTCACCTCGGTAGCTAGGTATACATCTATTAGAACTGTGATATCTCTTGCAGCACAGATAGGGTGGGATATTCATCAGATGGATGTCAAAATGACATTTCTGAACGGGGTGATTAAAGAAGAGGTATACATTGAACAACTAGAGGGATTTGAGACACATGATACAAAGTCTCATGTATGCAGGTTGAAGAAAATCTTGTATGGGCTGAAACAAACATCTACAACATGGTATGGTCGAATCGATGGCTACTTGCAGAAGATGGGATTTGTCAAGAGTGGTGCACATCCAAATCTCTAGTATATGGTTGTAGAGAATGAGCCACTAATCTTAGTATTTTATGTGGACGATATCTTTATAACAGGATCATCCAGGATCATCGAGGACTATAAGAAAAATCTAGCCACGAAATTCGATATGAATGATTTGGGATGAATGCATTATTTCCCATGGTTGGAAGTTTGGCAGAAAAAGGGAGAGATCTTCCTTGGGAAAGGGAGATATGCTACAAAAATCTTGCACAGATTCAGGATGGAGGACTGTAGACCCATGGCTACTCCAATGATCACCAACTGGAAGAATATTGATGCATCAGAAGACAATGATGTTGATCCCACCTTATACAGGCAGTTCATAGGGTCCCTGATGTATCTGGTCAATACCATGCCATACATTTGCTATGTTGTCAACACCCTCAGTCAGTTCATGGTGGAATCAAAGAGGGCGCACGGGGCAGCAACCAAACATGTTCTCAGGTATTTATAGGGAATAGTCGATTATGGACTCTTGTACACCAGGAGTAAGGATATCAGATTGAGTGGATTTACTGATGCAGATTGGGCAAGAAGTTTAGTGGATTGAAAAGTAACTCTGGGTATTGTTTCAACATTGGATCAGGAATGACCTCCTGGTGCAATAGGAAATAGAATTTTGTGGCCCTGAGCTCATTTGAGGAAGAATATATGACAACTAGCACAACTTCATGTGAGGCCATGTGGCTCAAAAAACTGCTTATGAACCTATTCCAAAGAAAAATGGAGGTGACTAGGATCATGTGCAATAATCAGAGTTGCATCAAGGTCTCTGAGAATCCAGCGTTTCATGATCGGTCAAAGCATATTGATATTCGGTGTCACTTTTTCAGAGACTGTGTTCAACGAGGAGTTGTACAATTGAGCTACACTCCTATAGGAGAATAGTTGGTAGACATCCTCAACATGGCCCTTGGAAGAACAAAGTTTGATTATTTCAGGGAAAAGATGGGAATGATAAAGAATCCATTTCAGTAGTAGAAATGGGGGTGATGTTGTAGTGAAATAGCAGTTAGTAGTAGCATGGTGCAACGTGGAAGAGCAAGTTACAATGTTGATGTAATGTTGGAAGAAAGGCCCAGCATCAGCATAGATGCAGAGTGAGTTGTCGTACAGATATAGTAGTAGCAGTGGCAGGATAATGGGAAGAAATATAGGATGTAGCAGTGTAGAGGATGTTGGGCAGGGAGGCCTAGCATCAACACAAGGACCGATGCTAGATGATCAGGGTGATACTCAGTGAGGAGTATTACTAGAGCACAGTCCTCACTAAGAGGGAGTGTTGATTTGGGGTAGTGTCATATGTGCTCTAGCCATAAAAATTGGTGGAGAGGCTAAAGAACATGAGATATCCAAGACCCACAAATGGTTTGGGAAGATTCTAACCAGTTTGAGAGACATTAAAATAATTAATATTTTTAATGGAGTTCCTAAGTCTAAACTTAGGAAAAATAAAATATTAATGGGTATTAATATAAAACTGGGTTAGAAGGGTCCAAAAGTCATGGATCAAGCCAAATCTAATCTTAACTATTGATTAGAGATTTAATCTTGGTAGTTGATGGACCAACGAGAAGAGTTTAAGAAGAGGCTTGAGGGTCAGTTGGAGGACATACTAAGGGTTACCAATCAAATTGATTTTTGGAGTGGGGTTAGCTGAGAAATTCAAACTAGTGGTCTGGAGAGAAGCAAGAGGATGCAAGTATGGAATAGGGAGTTGGTAATAGCACTAGAAGACCAATTCAAAGGTTTGAGAGGCAAACACAGAGGTAGTAGTAGATTGCGCAGTCACTGGAGGGCCTGCGTGAGTGATGCAAAGAGGCCCAGTGCTGATGCAGAGAGGTAGGGGTTGACATATAGTGTTTGGGAGCTATGAAGAGGTCATCCAAGCTGACGCTGAGACTAGGAGAAGCGTTGGAGGCTATTTTCTTTGTTGGGTAAGCCATTTTGGCACCCTGTTGTACTAAAGAATTACTAAATAATAAAATCCTCCCTTGCTTCACCGGTTTTCCCACATTGGGTTTTTTTGAGAACTGTTGTCCAAGATATCTATGTCGATGTATTGATTCTTATGCATGTGTTTGTTTCTGTATTATGGCGTGATATCTACAATAAAATTTATTTTAATATTTGTTGAAGGAATTTCATAAATAAGTAGGTAAAGTAAATCAGTTGTTGCAGTGATAGAATTTTCACACTACGAAGGAGAGAGAAGCACCAAAAGAAAAGGTCTTTGCAAAAGAGATTGATGCGCCATAGGAAAAATCATAAACTTTGCAAGCCACTATTAACCTCAAAGAACCAGAAAGCAAAGATGTGGAGGTCGAGACTCAGGATGAAGAGGAAGGGGGCGCAGAATTGGAGTCCCCCTTCATACTCAAGAGGAGGTAGAAGCAAAGCTCTACGATACTGTGTAAGAAGTAGAAGTCTAACAAGGTAACGAGTGCGACAACATTGGTCCTCATAGATGGGGACCTGGATGAGATCGGTGATGTGGTCCACAATGCAATGGAGACTATTTGGGGCCACATTGAGGACCAATACCATCAGGCCTTGGACAAGGTATAGTAGGGCCTGAAGGAATTGCAGGTCCAATCAGGGGTAATTCAAGCAAGCGTAGGACAAGAAAGCTTGACTCAAGTGAGCTTGACAGCTTCAACATCAGAGAACACCACAAAAATTTGTGCATTATAGTTACCAGAGGAAGTTTTTCACATTGAGACTTTAGAGGACAGGGCACACCTATTGCATCTGAAGAATTTTAGCCTTAACCTCGCAATGCTCCCCATTTAGACATTGCATGAGCTGCATCAAGGCGTCTTAGATGAGCTCAGAGTCTAGGAACAATGAGCATTACTGGTTATTATTAAAGTAAAAGCCAATAACTAGCAAATGTTCAAGAGAAGGAAAGGCACTCAAAGCATGGGAAGAGGTCGTTGCGTGTAATTAGCAGTTGGAAGTAATGATTGAACAGGTCTGCGGTGAGTTTGTTGAGCTACAAATTCCAGCAAAAGTGACCTCCATAGAGGAAATCTAGAAGTTAGCTTCCATGGTGAAGAATTCAAAGGAGGAAATTGTTAAGGTTCACTTTAAGTTGTAGCTGCAGATATCTAAGCTTCAACTTAAGCTACAACCAATTAGTCATCCGGAAGTCAGAGAGCAGCACAAGGTTGCTATTAAAGAGGTTATGACTACTTTGGAAGCTTCAATCAAGGATTGTAGCTGGTTATTTGAACATACCATGGAGATGTGGACCTCACTGCAGGAGGATCCACACTTGTAGAAAATCAAAGCAGATATCCAAGAAAAACAGGTGTAATTCGACGAGATTATAGCTACAGTGCGGACCTTAGCACCAGTGCAAAGGTTCACTAGACTATAGGAGGGAACATTCATCCAGACTAGATTGATGAGCTGCATCAAAAGGCATCCATCATATCCTCAGGGACACAACCATGGGCTAATGAGGCAAGCCAGTTGACATAGACGGTGCAAAGAAAGTTGAAGGTTGTGCAACAGACATATAGAACCATGGGGCTTCCAGTTGAAGGTACACCTACTGAGAAACTAGTTGAAGAGGTTCATCAGGTCATTCCATAGGGAGAAACATATCTTCAAGCATTGAAGACAAAATTCAATGGTCTACAGGTTGCTATCACTCCAAAATTTCCAAGGGTTGTCTAATGCGCTAAAAGGAAATATCAGAGGTACCTACAAACCTACTTTGGAGCTTAGGATCCAATCTTCCTAAACTCAGAGAGGGATCTCTCTATATGATTTAACTTTGTTTATTTAATCAATTTTAGGCTAGTTATGTCTACTTAATTGTATTGGTTTTGATTGGTTAGAGGAATTCATGATCCAAATGAATAGGTGCTTTTCCATTTCCATTGGACTATGGAGTCAATATGACATTGAAAACAAAAAAAACAACAAACTATAAAGGAAGTATTATAGCTCAAGATAGGTGAGCTGTATTAGATCTGAAAAGCTGAATGGTGAAATGATGTTTTAATTGGGATGAACGAGCAATTAAGAATTCCTCAGACCAAACACTGAAGAAGGTTGAAAAAGATCAATTGGGATCAGAGGGAAATTAAGAATCCTCTAAACCAAATATCATAAGAAAACATAGAAATGTATAACAGTTAAAATAAGAGTGTAGTGTTTAAGAAAATTCTACAGTAAAACTCCTTTTATAACATTGAAATTTAGAATACATGAAAGTTTATGAAATCCTTAGAAAGAAACATGAACAAATTAAATTTGTACTTCACTGAGATGCTCAACACATGAATCCTGTAAAAAAATCTATTTATAACTTGTTTTGTTTGTCAGCCGGAAATTGGTACAATAACCCTCAGGCAATAGATTAGTCAGCTACAGAAAAACTCATAAATCCACCACTGGTACTTCAAATGATGAAGTATTTATACAAAACTTTACAAAATATCCTATCAACTAGCTAGGATTTATTCAAGGAAAATAAATATCTTTATGAAAAAAGATAGTGACACATGTTTAATTGACTGAAATTTCTTTTGTTTTCTTATTGTTACTAGACTACTTCTTTCATATGATTCTCTTTCACGGTGTCTGCTCTTTCACACTATTTGTTCCTTTCACCTGCTTGTCTTTCACTTGATTCTCTTTTTTAATCCTTTATATTAAGTCACACCATTTTTCCCATGTTTCTTCATCTAGGAGTTTTATGTTTATCATCCTCCAGTAAATCTCATTTGCTTCTATATATTTGGAAAATGTAGGCTTGTTCACAAAAGGGTGATTTACCTCATGTTGGAGGTAAAAGAAGTTTTCCAAAGTCTAGAGGAGCACTTTTCCTGTGGGCACACCTTTCATGGATGAAATGTTGGAAGTTTCTTTGGCTACTTCTCTCATCTTCTTATCAAAGTCCTCATGTTTTAATAGTTTATCATTGATTACCAAAGGATTAGGTAGACCCTTCAATCTCAATACTTCAAACTTGTCAAAAAACCTGTTTATTGCAAGTTTCATGTTTTGAAATTTCTCCTCAAGCTGTATCATCAGATTTCTCTTAGAAATAACTTTATTCACTTCTAGAATAGTCTCTATTCTGTCAGTTATCCCAAGCTCCTCTAATTCATACTTGTTTTAGAATTTAGAAATTTGATTATTTTAGAGGCTTCCTCTGGTTTCTCCCCAAGATCTGCTTTTACCTTTTGAATTGCTTCACTGGCTTCCTTCACTAAATCATTATGTTCAAATATTACCTATATAGATGACCAAATATCATTAACTAAGTTAATGATATTAGCCCATAAATTTTTCTTTGCTTGGGCCAAAGGCTCCTTTAATGACAATTATTTTTTGAGCTGGTGGATCCTATCATTCAATCTATTGGATTTTTGTTTCTTAACTTTATGCATTACTTCTACTAATTTCTTTTCATATTCTAAGCTTTTCACTTGCTCCTTGAGCTTATTAATATGTGTTGTTTGAATGGACATATCTTCCATAGCTTGAACCAATTTTCTAGTCTCGTCAGTGGGATGGGCTGTTGGTTTTGCTGATGCTATTGCTGCTATAGATTATGTAGTTGTTGGAACTTATGCTGATGTTGTTGCTGTTGTAGCTCCTATGGGAATGACAGTAATGGGAATTGCTTCTCTGCTAGCATGTTTCTCCTATACCATTTTATCCATTTCTATCTCCATTTCTCTTATTTTATTTGTCAACTGGATGATTAAGTTCATCATCTCATACTTTTGATTAAGTGTCTCCAACACCTCCTTGGTTTGTGGATGTTCAGTAGTTGGTAGCTTTAGTTGTTTCTTGAGTGCAGCTATGTCTAAATTTTTCTTTTTAATGAGTTCTTCTACTGCCTTGATATCAATTAGATTATAGGAAATTTCAATTACCAACTCTTATAGTGACATAATCCTATTTTCCGTTACTTGTGATGAGGCCCTTTCTAGTTTTAACTGTGACTATAAATTTTCAAGAGAATTCTTCAATTTTTTGACAGTTAGATATTTCTGTGTCATGGTTTAATATATCATTTCTCCTTCTTGCTTATGAAATTCAATCTGGTCAATTAGATGCACATCTTTGGCATGAATTTCAAAGGTTGTTTTCTTATTATCTTCTAAAGTTCTTGGGGCATTTACTTCTCGTTGTAGGAAATTCAACTGTATTTTCCTTGTTTTGAGGTCAAAAGCTGAAAGCAACTTACTCTGATCACTTGGAGTTTGTTTCCAATATTATGTACATATGGCATCTTTTAATGCTTCATTTTTTATTTTAATATCTTTGTACCTTTCCATGATATCTTTCTCTTTGTCCACTATTTTGCTAGATGATGAAACTTCCGCATTATCTAATTTTGAATGATATGTGCACTAGAAGATGAGGGAAGAGGTGTTTCTTCTACATGTGTTGAGGGTGCATCACCCCTGATGGTAATCTTTGTTTCTACTTCAACTATCTTTTCATTTTCTATTACTGGATTTAGCTTGGTTTTCTTTCTGCTCACAAGATTAAATTTGGTATCAAAAGTAGTTTCATCTAAGTAGGATCCTTCTTCTTTAGCCCTTTTTGAATTTTTGTCTTGTGGGTCTGGAGTATGTAGGATGGAACTAGTATCAACCTGCTTATCCATCTCCTAAGGAGTGTTTTCCAACCACTCTGACTGGTTGGAATACTTTTCAATTTCTAGTTTTGACTCATGGATGAAGGGGGTCAATTTGAATTTGACTCTTAATTTACTTATGACACCTAAAGGATCATAATTCCATTTGAAACTGCTACTGAACTTGAATTCTTGTAAATACCTATCTCCCTCCTTTCTAGCATTTCTATTGTTACATATAAAAGGCCCTATTCAGTTTTTAATCTTGAACCGAGTCTTCTTTTTAGCTAAAAGGAAATGGATTTCATCAGAATTCAAGATTTGTCTGATGTATTCCAAATATGGGAAGCTTGTATGGAACTAGTTGGCTTCCATACACCCTGATCTCTATATGATCTTGGTATAAATACCAATCTCCTATTTTACTTTGATCAGACAACTGTAACACCTTATTAATCTCTTCACTGATTCTAGGCTGAATGTTACTGCTTAGCATATTGACAATTGGATAAACAAATGAGTCAATGAAGTCTTTATAGTTGGATTCTGTAGGATCCTTTCTGACCAAGGTTGTCCAAAAGACAACAAATTGGGGATTACCCTCCGTGTCCAATTTTTCGAGGCTGACTTGAAACCTTTCTGATTGGAAATAAGAAAACATATGGAACAAAACTGAGGAGTATTTGAACACTCCTTCTTCAGGGAACTTGAATAGCTGATCATGGATTGCATATGCTAGGAATTGGGCAAAGTTGAAAGTTGTAGCTGAAGGATGGCCTGGGAAAAAGATAGAGAGGAAACCCAAGATGGATTCATCTACATGCTCATCAGCAAAATATCCTAAAATAAAAGATAACATGGTAACAATTTTCTTGATTTGTTCTAGGAACATGGTAGCAAAGTATGGTGGGTTTTTCTTGGGAATTTGAGCTATTTCAGGGAGGATGGTCTGAAAAATTTGAGACCTTTTAGGAAAATCTAGCTTTAGGTGGAGCTCAGTAAGGGTTTCAATGGAAAGAGGCACTCCCTCTGGTTGTGATTGAATCTGTAACATTTGATTAATGTATTGAGCATTGATAGTGAATAGAATTTCTTGGGCAGGGGTGACTATGGCTCTTTCATTTGGAAACTAATTGATTTGGCATACTCTGATGAGTTCATGGCATTGGTAGGTCTATGGAAAGGCATACATGGGTAGGTTAGACTACTAGAGATGAATATCATCTGCCTAGTCAATAAATTTTCCATGGATCCAGTAGTGGAGCTCTAAGAGGTTGGACTCTGTCACAGTGTCAATGATTTTGAAGTCTTTATCAGCCAAGGGTAGGTATTTGACATCTACTACTGGGGGTTGAAGAGGGTTTACAATTAGAACTCTCTAAGAAGCCATTACTTTGGTCAATTTATCAATTTATGTATTCAATTGATGGAGAAGAGTACTAGAATTACTTGGAAAACAATGAATTTCAGTTGTAGAGGGGTCTACGCAGTAGCAGGGACTCTATTTTGGATTGGTGATGGCTTTTTGTCTTTTTAGATAATTTCAACAACCATGGCAAAGTAACAAATTCTCAAGGTTTTTGTTATTTTATGTCCTTTCAGAAATGGTGGGATTTAACATAGCGCAATGGTTAATGACGTGGTGTGGTGGTTTATCACATGGCACGGTGGTTTATCGCATGACGAAGGTCGGTATTGTGGTTTGGGGACTAGGGAATGCGATAAGACCTAGTGGCACTGTGTGGCAGTAGAGGCGATGGATGAAACCACCCATTTTACAACCTTATTCAACTTTAAACTTCGGTCATAGGGAGGATGCAATAATGCATGAGGACCGTTAGATGTGATTATCGATCAAGCAGTGTACAAGGGTTTTCAAAGGTGTGGAGCTGGGACTAATATAGTGGGGGATTAACACTATAATGGTGAGGAAATGTATTAAGTGGGGGGGAAGGGGTATTTGGGCCCGATATATTTCTTTTAACCGTGCAAAAGTGGTTTTTGCGTGTTTTATTTGAATCACATGGAGATAGTAAAGGGAAGGAGACTTTTAAGGATGGACATTGGTTTTTAAAGGGGCAATTGGGCTAGGATAAGGGGAAAGGGATTTTTTCAAAGGGGAATGTATTCTAGCAAGGGGAAATAGTTCTCACATAGGAAAGGGATTTTGAACAAAGGAAGGGAATTTTCACATGGCAAGGGTTAAAATGATAATTTTTGATAAACATATTGATGCTTATAACTTTTGGAAAGTATCCTACCTACCCTTAAATTTATCCTAACGTTTTTCTTTGCTTTATTGGGTGCATTTGAGCTTGCTAACCCCTTTATTTTCTTTTGATAAGAAAACTAACTTATTTCTAACCTTATTTATTCTAATGGCTCAGATTAAAATTATGAGCTCATTTTCATTCTCTGCCTAACTAATGATCTACCAAGATTAAATGGTTTGGTCAGATCTTTATTCACTAACTATCATGACATGAAATTCAAAAGCATGAATAATCAAGATTAAACTATATGATCATCATGAATTGTGGCATTTTGAAAAAGCTACACACAATTTTATTTTTCGAGGAACAGTAAACAAAGATTAGTGGCATTGAACATGCAACACTTTCAGAATTTCTTTTTGTTTCTTTTTATGGGGTTCATATTTTATATCTTTTTTTTTATCTTTATTTATTTTGGTTCTTTAGTTATTCTTTTATGAGATACCCTCTTTTCATTTTTTAATATGGAAAAAATTTGCAAACAAAGGAAAGGTATGTACAATATTACAAGACTTAGCATAGTCAATTCAAAATTATGACCCCTATTATTATAGGAACCTAACAGTGGCTCCACTTGGGGATGTCATGTTCATGTGAGATGTCAAGAACTTTATGATTAGTGGCCCTGGAACCTTGATTGTGCTTTACCCGGAACTAATTTCTGTGATCTCCTTTATTCAAACATATGATGTTATATCTTTTAAAGCTTAAGATTTCCTTTTCAGGGTTGAACTTTACAAGAATATCATCCACTCCAATCCAAACTTTGCTATGGTATTTACAGTGAGTAGAACAAATGAATTACTAATTATTTTGGTGAAAAACAGTGCTTCAGCATCCAACCATTGACTAGTCCACTTTGTAAGTCTGTCCCATCTAATTCTTTGAAGAAAAATGCATTGTTGCCTCTGTAACCATAAATAATATATGGGCATTTCCAGAGAAAGTCAAATTTCCCATGTTTTCCTTTGTCTCCCCTTCTGGAATCCCATTTTAGTACTTGATCACCTATGAAGAAATCCTATGCTTTAGTTTTCTTATCAAAAATCTTCTTGATTTTGTCTTGAATTACTTGGGATTTGATATAAACTTCTTCCCTGGTTTGCTACAAATGAATTGCTCGGTTTATCCTCCTTTGGATGTCATTTGGTTCTACTTGCAACTCTTAAATAATTTTCATTACTGGCACTCCCAATGAGGATGGAAAAACAACATCCATCGCATATACCAATTGATAAGGAGATGTACCAATAGATTTCTTAGTAGTAAGTCTTTCTGCCCATAGGGCATTCACGAACCTTTTATTCTAGGTTTTCTTGTTATCTTCTAACAGCTTCTTAATGATGTTGACTAGGCTTTTCTTTGAAGATTCTGCAAGTCCATTACCTTGAGGATAATAGGTAATGGAATGTCCTAGGGTGATATGGTATCAGTTACAAAAGTCTCCCATTTTCTTAGATTTGAAGTCAGTAGCATAATCAGTGATGCGCTTTTGTGAGCACCCAAATCTAGAAAGGATGTTGTTCTCAAGAAATGAAATAATGACAGAATATGTGGCTTGTCTAGAAGGGATGGATTCTATCCACTTGGTGAAGTAGTTAGTGGCTTTCAAAATCCATTTATGTTGGGCAGAGGAGGGTGGGTGAATTTCCCCAATAAAGTCGAAACCCCATTGTTGAAAAGGCATTTCTACTAAGATAGGTTTGAGGGGTAACGGTAAGAGTTTCTTCTTTCCTTCAAATAATTGGCATTTATGACAGGAGGTCCCATATATTTTGACATCCAAAAAAAGGGTGGGCGAGTAAAAACCTACCCTCAAATCTTATCAGTGGTTGATTTTCAGTATAGGTGTCCCCCACAATCTCCTACATGAAATTCCTACATGACTTTGCCAACTTCATCTTTTAACAAATAAATTAACAGGATGCCACCATGATCTTTCCAAAATAAAACATTGTCTAAGATACAATATTTTGTTGCTTTCATTTTCAGGAATCTACTTTTAGTTCTAGATAAACCAAGAGGAGCTTGTAGGTTGAGGAAAATGAATATAATGTTTGCATACTAGGGTGAATCTATGAAAGCTTCATTGATTTGTGGAGTCTCCATCTCTTCTTGATCATCTATGGTAGCAATGAAATTTATATCTAAGGCTCAATAGTTTGATTTAGCCATGAGTTTGGCTAAACCTTAGCCTTTAATCAATTTTGTAGGCTTGATCTTAATGTCATATTCTAGTATGGTGGAAATACATCTGCCTCTTTTTCCATCAAGCCCATTTTGTGTTAGAATGTCCTTTACCACTGCATTTGGAACATATGCTATTATGTGAGAGTATAATATATATACTCTAAAATATTTTATGTCCTTCAAAGAAAGAGCTTTCTTTTCCATTATATTATACTTTAGTGTAGTATCTCTCAAAGTTTTACTGAAGAAAGTGATGGGTTGTTCATAACCCTCATCATTCTTTTGCAAGAAGACTGTTGCAATAGTGTGCTCTGAATAAAATGAAAAAATTGTGAAATCTCCTTTAAAATTAGGAATTATAAGGATAGGTGTTTTAGTAAGGGTTTGCTTGATTGCTTCAAAATACTTCTTAGCCTCTACTATCCATTTACGTGTTGAACCCTTTCTTAACGTGTTATTCAAATCTCTAATTAGTTCTGCTAAGTTAGAAATGAATATTGTACGAAAAAATATTTTTCCTAAGAATGCATGTAGTTTTTTAATGTTCCTAGGATGACTAATATTTAGGATTTCTTCTATTCTAACTGGATCAATTCTAATGCCCTCTTTTGATATTATGTGTCCCAAGAGTTTTCCTTCTTCTAATCCAAAAAGCGATTTTTTAGGATTTAAGGATATGCCAAACTTTCTGCATTTTATGAATAATCTTCATAGATGATCTGGATGTTCATTATATGACTTGGAAAATGTTGTGATATCATACAGGTAGATGACTAAAAATTCATGGATTTCCTTTGCAAAGGCTATGTTCATGACTCTTCAGAATGTTGCTCTAGCATTCATTTATCTAAAGGGCATTTTCAAATACATGAAAGTTCCCCAGGGAGTGGTGAATGCAGTCTTTGCTTGATATTCAGATTGGAATAGGATCTGATTGTATCCAAAAAACCCATCAAGTGATGAAATTATGAATAACCCTACTACCCTCTGGAGAATGTGATCCATTCTAGGGATGGGATGGTTATCCTTTAGTGATACTTTGCTCAAGTTTCAGAAATCAACACAAACTCTGATTTCTCCTATTTTCTTTCTATTGGGGACTAAATTAGAGACCTAATCAGAATATCTGATGGGTGCTATTATTTTAGCATCATACATCCTTTTAAATTTGTTCTCTATTAATGGCATAAGGATAGGGCTAATTCTCCTTAGATTTTTTTAAAGGGTTTCTGATCTTATTTAATTGGTATCTTATGCTGGATAATTTTGGTATCATAAAACTTGAGGTTTTCATAACTCCAGGAAATGTACTTCAAATTTTCAGCTAGGGGTAGTGTCTTGGATATCTTGATAAGCTTAGGATTTTCTTTTGTTCCTATGTTGGATTCTTCTATGTTTTACCTTAGAGGCTCCATTTTAGGTTTTCTATCGACATCATTGGAGCCAAAGAGGTCCTCTAGTGGGGCCAATCCCTTAGGAAAAAAACTATCTTTGAGGTTCAAAACTTTTGATTCATCACCGATTAATTCCTCAATTTCAACTATCTCCAGTTGTTCTATTTCTAGTTTGGTTAATTTAGTTGGTTCTAGCTTATTTACATTATTTACATCTATTTCGTTGTTTATGGTATAATATAATGTACAGTCAGTGTCTATATTACCATTTTGAAATTCTCCTTCAGAAATCATAAAATCACGAATTTGATTGTAATGTGAAAAAATTTGCCAATACTTTAAATTATCAAGTATGCTTGGTCTATGTCTTACCTTAGTTGTGTACTAATGATTTGGTTGGAACTGTAACCTGCATGTGCTGGAAAAAGTGGCTAAGCTATGAGCTTGCATGTTTTGCGTTCTTGGAATGACAACAAAGTCAATTTCAAGGAAATAATTTATCAAGTCTAAGATGGTTTCTCTGTAATAGCTAGGTCTAGGGTTACTTGTAATGTCCTCACCCTTGACTTGTTTTATAATGAGTTTTGGGTCTCCCATGATAGAAACTCTTTTAGCTCCCAATTTTTTTACAATTTGAAGGCCTAACACTAATGCTTTGTACTCTGGCATGTTGTTAGTGAATTTGAAATTTAATCTGAAAGCATGTCCTTTTGAATGATCATTTTCTAAATTGTAGATCCATACTATAGCTCTTGCTCCTAATCTATTTACAAAGCCATCAAAATCTAAATGCCATAGAGATTCATGTCTTATGTTTTCACTATCAATTTCTTTGTGTTTTCCTTCTACATATGTGATTTAATCTTTTCCATTGTCTTAATTATATAAGATAAATGAGTCCAGATCAGAATATATGGAATAAATAGGGTAATTCTATGGTATTTCTAAACTAATTACCATATATTTCATCAAGGTCTCCCTGTAAAGATTTCTTTACTAACCAAATACAGAAATGGTAGCATATGACATGTCTAATTGCAATGACCCTTGTAATTTTGCTGCCCATGAGTGAGATAACAACCTACCATACTTGGGTGGGATACCATCAACTACTATATCCATAACAATACTCTTTGCTAGGCACTGGACTAGAGCTACACACAGATCTTTAACCAAGCCAATACATTTGACTTGACTAGAATCAAAGGAAAATAGGGCCTTGTAGGGTCTAGTGATGTATAAGTTTAATCTTTCTATGACTGCTTTAGGCATTAGGTTATGAGATGCTCCTGAATCTAACATAGCATTATGTAAGATTTTATCATGAAAATTTAAGCTAATATAGAATGGAGGGATACCCCCTTGTTGATGTTTTCCATTTACTTCTAGACCAAATAACAACTCAGGTTGATCATCATTAAGTTTTATAGCATCTTCGCCTTCACCTATGTTTAATGTTTCAGTGATTTGTGCTTTGTATGATTCATTTTTTACTAGCTTTGTTAAAGGAACTAGTATTTTCAATTTGGCTAACACAATTTTGATATTGAATGGTATTTGAGTTTTTCCGAATTGAATGATTTCATTCTTAGCAATTGTGGTTTTTGTATTCTTGCCTTCTCTGTCAGCACTAGGTAATTCAATCTGTATGCCAACTATTTTGTTTTCAATTTTCTTATTTGGAATAGTTTGAGTTGCATTTTATGTTTGAGTTATAGTTGATGTTATGTCCACAATATTTGGGTTGGAAGCCCATGAGCTCCTCTAGGTAGAATTTGTGGGATCTTGGTCATAGGAGCTTCCAATACATTCTTAGTTTAGGTTTGGACTGATTTCTTAGGAGGAACTTCTATGTTCTTTTTGCTTCTAAGGCTATATTGTTTATGAACTTCATAGATAGAATATTCATAGCCTTGTTTGTAGTCAAAGGACTCTCCAGACTCTAATTGTAATTGTTGTAACATGTACAATTCTTGTTCTTCCTGAGTAAGAAAAATGGAATCCTCATTGTTTACTCCCATCAAGTTTATCTGGGTGTCTTGGTATTCTTCATGTTGTTGTGAACTTTCAACATAATTTTCCTGGAAAGGTGATCTAACTTGTTGATCGGGTACAAATTCTCTTGATTTTCCATTATTAGGATTTTTTCTAAATTTGAGGTTCTCAATTTGGGGTCCTTGTTGATTTTCTCACTGCTGCTTTCTTTCCATATTCTCTAACCTATCCATTAGCCTTTTTATACTTTTAGATAAACTATATATCTTAACATCTAAAGTGGATGGTTGTTCTTTGATGCTAACTCTCCTCTTATTCCCCATCCTGACTCTTTTAGCCAATAAGTTAGCTTCTACACTAACTGCATCACTCTGCATTTGTTCTAAAGTTGCAGGGTTTCTTTCTCTTAATTGAAAGGACATGTTAGCATCAAAACCATCTGGAATTTTAATTACCGCAAGGTTTGGTGGGGGTCTGATATTCACTGGAATTGCATTGTAAATGTTGTTAAACCTAGTACAATAATCCTAGATAGATTCACTAGGAGATATCCTTATTTTCTCATATTCAGATAATATCTAGAGAGGGTTTTTCATTATTTCCCACCTATTTATGAACAATTGGTGGAAAGTAGCTAGATGAGTAATATGGTTATGAGGTAAATATTTAAACCACCTTTTAACATCTCTGGCTAGTGTTTGTGAAAATAATCTCATTTGTACATCAGACTCACCAACTTCATGTAACTCAAAATAATCTGTCATTTTATTTACATGTTGTTGAGTAGTATACTGACTAATACCATCAAACTGCAAAATTTTACTTTGGTAATCCTATGGCATACCATTTAAAGGAGCTTATAAGGCCAAAGGTGTAGGTTTTAACCCCGTACAGAAATTACCTGCATACGAATTCTAAATCATAGGAAAAATAAAAATGCGAGAGCATAACACATAAAACACATATACACAGAGATTTCCCACTGGATCTCAAAACCGAGACTACCAGCTTGATTTTTCATTATATTCCTTTCAATGTTACAATACATATTTATACATGCCGAAGCATCCAATACCATGGACCGAAAACCATCGCGTCCAAAACCGTGGACCGAAAAACCATAGGTAGGTTCGCCCAACCTAATATAGGGTCCAATTTTTTTTTTCTCGGGGCGCTGCCCTGAACCCCGTAGAGGGAGGCTATCCGCCCCCCTCAAACCCCCCAGAGGGGGGCTATCATCCTCATCATGTGTAGAATTGAGGCTTCTGTGATCCATATCAACTTTTTGAGAGATTCTTCAGCGTAAATCACATAAGAATTCATTTGTCGACACGTTTTGAACCAACTAGTGTGGTTCATTGCCAGAACAAGTTGAAGAAACAGATCCAGCCTTAGCATGTTAAATAGTCTGAGCAGAGTCTCCAACGGCTACTTGGATAACGGCTAATTTTGACTTCAAGACAAGGTCAAATTTTTAATTTATAAATTATTAATCTTTTAATGGAAATTAGTTAAAAATAAATTTTAATTGGTGTCATTGTTAGTTAAAAAAATAAATTATTTATTAATTTATTATATTCTTAAAATAATAAGAAGAAAAAATATATATATATATTATATATATATTAATTACTATATATATATATATATATATATTATATATATAATAATAATAATAATAATAATAATAATAATAAAATATTAGATAATAAAAACAATTTTTTTATAAATAAATTAATAAAATTAAAAATAAAACAACTAGATAAATATTAATTATATAAATAGTAAAGAATTTTATAAAGGAACTAAATATAAATTAATTAATTGATAATAGTAATACTAAAAGAAAAAAATAAACTATATTTATATATATTATATATAAATAAAAAGAAACATAAGATAAAACCATTACTTAGGAAAAATAAATAAATAAATAAGTAAATGGTGAGAAAAAAATAAATAAATAAAAAATCCATTACCTAGGAAGAGATCGTTGGGATCCAACAACTGCTTATCTTCCAACCATCTTCTCTATTGAGATTGTTCGGTCTCTTCTCAATCTCAAGGGCCTCCCTAAATTTTCGGTGATGGAACTGCGAAACCCTAGCAATAACACTCGCCTCCTCTACGCAAACATGATGCTTCGTACTTTCGGCATGCTCAGCTAAAGCGGAAGACTTGGTCCTTCTATGCTTGAGGTCAGCTGCATGCTCGCTAGTTCTTTTATTAATGGAGCAACCCATCTCACCAATATAGGGGGTCCCGCAGGAACAAGGAATAATATAAACCCATTTCATGTCCTTAGGGTTGATAGGATCCTTTACAGACCTGAGGGATTTACGAATGGTGTTGAGGGGTCTAAAGGTTGAGGGGACATTGTGCCTCTTAAGAATCCTGGCAATCTTATTAGTGGTCCCCTAAACATAAGGAAGATGGACACCTGGGACTCGCTCTTTCGGTTCTCTTTTAGCTAAAGAATTCTTGGTAGCTTTGAGGAAAGCTTTCTGACCCAAGTACTTTCTATAACCATTCTCAACAAAAACATTAAGGAGGTGGGATTTCTCTATCTCAAAGCTTTTTTCATCAAAGATCCTAATGGCCCGAGTAGCTAGGGTGTTGAGAACGCCCAACTTCTGAGTCGGGAAATGGTGGGAATTGGCATGAAGATACTGCTCCGTATGTGTTTTCTTTCGAAACACTTGGTGGGAGAGGGAACCATCACAATTCCTAGAAATAAGAATATCAAGGAACGGGAGGCAACCATTGACTTCTTATTCTTTAGTGAAATTAATGGCTGACGATTGACGGTTGAGATGATCAAAGAAGAGATCCAATTCCTCTTGGCCATGGGACTAGATGACATTAGTGTCATCTACAAATCTCTTCCAAAGCTTTGGCAGGAGGCGCGCCAAGCTTAGGGCCCTGGCTTCAAAATCCTCCATAAAAAGATTAGCTACGACAGGGGAAAGGGGGGAGCCCATGGCAACACCACAGGTTTTCTCAAAGAACTCTTCTTCAAAGCTAAAGAAGGTGGAGGTGAGGCAGATCTCCACTAATCGAGCAGTATCAGGATCAGTGAGGCAGTTGATCACCTCCAAGGCTTCATTAATCGGGATGCAGGTATAAAGAGAAACAACATCAAAGCTAACAAGGATTTCCTTGGGGTCAAGCTTAATGCCCTTGAGCTCATTAATAAAGGAAGCGGAGTCTTTGACGAAGGACTCTGTATGACCAACCAAAGGCTTAAGCTTGAATGCAAGGAACTTAGCAAGAAGATAGATAGGCCCACCAATGGTGTTGACAATGGGCCTAAGCAGAGCTCCTTCTTTGTGGATCTTAGGAAGTCCATAGATCCTATGAGTTAAGGGATTGCTCTCAATGAGCTTATGGTGCAAGTCCCACAAAGATTTATAGGATTTAATGGCAAGCGCCACCTTCCTAGAAATTTTCTTTAAAGGGTACTTGGGAAGATTTTTATAGCTCCCACTGTTATGAAGATGATCCAACATCTTACTCATCATCTTCATAATCTTCATAATCTTCATCCTCATCATCTTCATAATATTCATCATCACAAACATAATTATCTTCCACTTCCACCACAAAAACTATTCATACTCATTCACAAACCCCAAAAGGAAAAACTCCCTTACTCAAATTGGAAATTAAGTTTGAACTTCCCATGTACAATGGTGAGGTAAATGCAGAGAAGTTAGATAATTGGATTCGACAATTGGAGGTTTCTTGTAGAATTCAAAACCTTCAAGAAAATGACATAAAAATCTAGTTGGCTTCAATGAGGCTCAAAGGAGCAGCACTAGTTTGGTGGGAAGCAAAGGCTCAAGAGGAAATCTGAATTGATGGTAAGATATCCATTTCTTGGGTTGAATTTATTTCTTCAATTAAAAGAAAATTTTATCCTTTAGCCTATATGAAAAAATCCATTATGAGTTGGCAAAATTTTAGGCAACTCAAGGGCCAAACAGTTCAAGACTATACTCATGAGTTTACGAAAAGAGCTTTGTTGTTAGGAGTAAACTTGAATTCCAAAGATACACTAGTGAAATACATTGGGGGTTTACATTCATACTTAAAACACACTACCCTTATGTTCAATCCAAGAAATTTAGATGAGATATGTGTGCAAGCCATGCACCTTGAAGAAAGAGGAAAGAACATTCAGGAAGAGGATAGTAAGAAGAAGCCATTCAAGGGTAAGGAGAAAGAGAAGGGTGAAAAATGGAAAGGAAAGAATAATGCAAGTGTAAAGAAAGAAGGGGAGAAAATTACATCAAACATTGTTCCAAAGAGGGGCATGAAGCCCACTATTGGAAACTACATCTCGAACTAAGGCCTAAGAAACCAAACAATAAGGGGAAACAAAAGATGACCACTACCACACAACATGATCTTGGATCCGATTCTGGTGATGAGACCAAGATTCTAGACAATATGGCAGGAAATGAAGGTTACTCTTTTACAAATAGGTTCTTTGGTTGCCACCGAGTCCATATTGCGTAAGGGTATAAGAAGAAAACAACATTCAAAACTGAATGGGAATCTTATGCTTACCATGTCATGCCTTTTGGACTCAATAATGCACCAACAATATTCTCGAGGATTGTAATTTTTGCCTTTCACGATTATATTCACAGTTTTCTAAATTTTTACTTGGATGATTGGACGATCTATAGTTTGCTAATATGACATTTAATTTTGCTACGAGTGATGTTTGACCATTGTAAGCAGCTATAGATCTCTTTAAACCTGAAAAAGTGCATATTTGTCACCCCTTTCGAAACACTTTTGGGCCATATTGTCTGTAAAGAAGGAGTATATGTTAATCCTTCTAATGTCACATTAATCTTGAATATGGCCTCGCCAATGACTTTAGGTAGCTGAGATTGTGGTGAAGTAAAATTATAAGTGTGGACATGAATGAATTCCTCTAGCCCGATGATCGGTCTAGCCACAAAAGATACATTCTATGGAAGATTTCCTTAAGTTAGAATCAATCAAGAGAGCCTACCTCTTGGTTCGCTTATCCTGTTTGATGATGTCCTTGCTCGCTTGCTCCAGCTATCTCTTGCTTCCTTCTTCAAGCACATGAAACAAGTAAACGACAACATGTTAGAGCCTAGACCGACCTCAGGCTGAAGGGAGGCAATCCTAGGATAGCCACAAACCATGCTTAACCTGGTAGCTAGCCCTACCAGGTCAGAAGAGGGCTCTCTCCTTGTCAATCTCGACGAATATGACTTAAAAAATTTATATTTTAGGCTAGGTATAGTAGCTCTAGGCTTTTTGGTTGGTTTTGATGATTGGTTGTTGGATCAAATGGAGTAGGCAGGTTGGGTCCGAGAAATCAAATCAGGGATACATACATGTTCTGTGGGGCGAGGTAGACAAAGGTTTATGTACTAGAAATGGATTGATATGGTAGTTTAAGATAGCTTAGGAGTTGAGGAGGGCATGAAGAAACCATGAATCCTCTTCAAATTGTTGAAAACATAGAAGACCAAATGCATTCCCTAGATAAAGCACTATAATTTAGTGTATTTTGCCTTTTGACCTTGATTCATTTAGTTTGGAAGAGAGAGAGAGATATGTGGATACATATAAAACATCAGAAAAAATCATTACAAAGAAGAAACAATACATAAACTCAATATCACAAGAATCCCACAAAATAACTATGAAACCTAGTTTTATTCCCTGCCAATTGTTGTAGAGATATACAATAGAGCTCAGAGCTTCCACAAGAATCCAACCTTTACAAATGAATCAAAGAGTACATGATATAGGCAAGGAAACTACTCAAGCTAGCTATCAGGGGTAGAAACCATGAGAAGAGGAGTGGTTTCAACCATATCTAAACTAGGAACACAAAAGTAGCCAGTGGAACGGCTTGCCTCTAAAACTTAGGAAACCAGTTCATTCAGGATCAAAACCACTTGGAACTCGATGTATCTACCCTATGAGGTGTTTTTCATCCATATTTACATCAAATACAATATTTACCATGCATAAATTTACCAAGGAATGAGGAAAAATTCAACTTCCAAGAAAACTAGGAAAAATCTAGAAATTTAAGCAAAACTGGCAAAATCAATTTAATGCACAGCGCCACTTCAGGGCCAGTTTTGGAGGCTTTCCCGGTGTCCAAATCAGGTGCAAGTTGGCCTGTTGGAAATAAATGCCTGTCTAATTTTTGGAACAATTTTATTTTTCTGATTTGGAGCTCATTTGCCCCTCGAAACATTAATTCTCCCAAGACTGCTTCCTATGTGGCAAAAATGTGGCAGAGAGGGCACTTTTTAGGTGTTTTTTGCCCTTTTAGAGGCTAAGACCTTATCCAAAACTCCTCAATTTTTTTGGGTTTTCATCATTTTTCATGTTGATTCCAAAAATGCAAACCATTTTGCAAATGGAGGTCCCCATCAAAAGCGCATCCCTAGTGGCGTTGCACACCTATTGGAAAAACTTGTGTAAAAATTTCCAAATTTCATAAATGACCAAAAATGCTCAAAATTTCTTCAAAATTGGCAAGAGGCATCTTCATTAAGTGATTTTCTAAGGTAATGAAGCTTCGTCCAAGATATTGAGTTTATCATGCTCTTTTTTGCTCCTCACGTTTCTCCTTCACTTAGCTTTTAGCCTCTTTACCCTTGAATTGCAAATCTTATTCTAGGTTAAATAGTGATAGGCCATGTGGTGAAGCATCTTCTTCTCTTTATTGGCCTTCTCAAGAAACTTCTCTAAGTGAATGTTCACCCTTTCTAACCAAGTCTCTCGGTCATTCTCAATTTCTTTCTCAATGGAGGTCATTTGTCGTTTGCCTTCTTTGCTCTTTGCCAGTTTTCTTTGATCATCTATAACTCCATGGGGTCTTGCTTGTCTGCCAACTGTTTGTTTTCCTGCTCTAGATAGTTAATGATCCATTTGTCCCTCTCTAGATTTACTGACAAAGCATGTATCTCAGCCTCTTTCTCTTTGATGATCATGTCTTTGATCCTTGAGTCTTGAGAGCCCAATTCAATGACATCCTCCTCAATCAAAATAAAATCCCTATCTTGCCCTTCAATAGAGCCCTCCTCATTCATCTTCTATTTCCCTTTGTCTCTGCTCTTTGAATATTGGCCAACCTTTATAGTTGGAGAAGAAGGAAAAGCCCCTTCCACCCCTACTGGAGATAGCATTTCCTTGTGATATAGTGAAGAAGGCGAGACCCCTTCCACCCCAGGTGGAGATAATACTCACCTAGCAGTGGCAAAAAGACTCCTTGTGCCTCTCTCATAAGTGAAAAATACTGGCACACCTCTAGTCTCGGTCTCATGGATACCTGGCTGTCCTAATGGTCCTCCTTCCCCCTGAAACACTGATGAAAACACTTTAGGGTCTTTGAAGATTTCATGGGCAATAAAGGTCTCCCATGGCATGTTCAGCAAGTTTAACTAGTGCAAGACAAGAATCTTAATCGATGAGAAGTGGTAAATGTTGTTGAGCTATTAAGGAAAAGGTTTTCTTTGAACATAGTGGGCCATCTTCTCAATTTTCCTGTATATAAAGTAGGGGAGGTTCATCATCCTCACCCTAGTAAAGTGCATCAATAGCCTGACATGATATGCATACAAGCAGGAAAATCTTCCCTCACAGGTGAAATATTTGATAATGATCTTCATAAGAGGGGCAAACCTGTCCTCCAAGTACTTGAAAGGGAACACCCCATTAATCTTGTTGTGATATCTAGCCTTAATATAAGGCTCATAATATTCTCTGTCCACATATTTCCCTTTATTCCATTTCTCACCTACATTAAGGATGAATGTTGCTCCTGAAATGGTGGTAGATGATAAGGTGAAGGAGACACCAACAAGGTTCACTTGGCCATTATGTAGATGGGTGACAAACAACTGGGCAAGCTCATGATGAAACTTTGCCCTCTCCACCATTTCACAAAACTCATAGCAAGAATGATGTCTAAAACAAGACATAGCAAGAGGACAAGCAAGCAACTCTGTGAGACTGATAGGTTCCTCTCGGATGATTTTCCCCCTTTGTGTGGCTTTCTTGGCACATGCGCTTCTCTGGAAGTGTCACTAAAAGTTTCCTCCTCCCTCTCATAGTTTGTGTCTCTCTCCATGGGTTTTTTGGTGATGTGATAGGTGATGTGAAATGAAGGTTTGTAGTGATAACAAGATGAGTATGAAGAGATTTTAAAAATATAAGGTAAGTGAGGTGTAAGATGAGGTTATGAATGCTTGAGGGAGTTAGGGTATTGAGTTTGATAATGGAATGGGGGGTAGTGGGAATGTAAGAATTGGGAATTATGGTTAGTGAATAGTGTATTAGGGCTAGGGTTTAAGTAGGTTTTAGTGGAATGAAGCTTGATGACTAATGGATAGTGAAAAAGACTGGTAAACTAAGTGTAAATGAAGGAGAAGAGCAGCAAATGACCCTTGGTGGCTTATGAGAGGTAGTTTTAGCTTATTTAGGGTTTATGAGAGAAATTTTCAATGCCAATAGGGTTTGCTATAAAATGATGCCAAACACACTCAAGAAATCAAGCACACTTCTTTCTTAGCAAGGAGGAATGGTAAACTTACTTGGCACAAGCATCAAAGTAATTTTTGAGAAGTTTGAAGGTGATTTGCAGCAATTTGGTCTTCCCCAACAGGTGCATAGTGCTAGTTAACAGGTGCACAGCGCACTTTTAATGTGCAGCGCCAGACCAAAATTGCACTGCCAAACTTCAATAGGTGCGCAACGCACTTTTAATGCGTAGTGCCAGTGAAATTTAGCAAACTTTTCCCTATTTTTCCTTGTTTGCTCATGAGGGTTAGAAAAACACGATTTAGGAGCTCTCCTTGGTTTCCAAACTTGCAAGAATGAGAAAGGACTTGAATGAATGGGATTTTATACCTTTTTTCTTTTGTTTTTTCACTAAACCAAACCCACTTTCCTAATGTTTTGTCACTTTTTTAAAATACCCTGTTTTTTCTCAATTTGGGCTTTTTGACTTTCTGACTTTTTGCAGGTGAACTTACACTTACTTCATGGACTTTTTGCAGTGGCAGGAACTCGCATTGTTGCCAAGTTTCCAGGAGCATACTTATTACATATAGGAACAGTAAAATTACATAAATTACATCAAATGAATTCATTAAATACAAATGCTTTGTTTTACCTCAAAACAGAGTTTTGAGGTGAAAGAGATTTATTCAGCATATCAGAAGTAAAATCATGACTATATGAACCTTTTTTTTGTCCTCCTCATGTGTCTACTGACCCTTTTATTCAATTATGAATGACCATGATGACAAGCCCCAATACCTAATGAAACTAAACCCTAGGACTGGTTAAAATTGAAATGGAACTGATTATGAACAACTGAAAATATGTTTGAACAAGTCAACAGATGTATGACATGAGGGAAACTGAAATGAAACCTCTATCATCAGATCATCCATGATCTAATGGAATGCAGCTGATTGAATGAAACACCTAATATGCATGCAAAAGAGAAATTTGATCATTGATGGAAGTGTGAAGATAGTGACACTAACACAACAAACAACAAATGTAACAATAGACAAATTGCAATTCAACCTACTTAACAAGTCAATAAACATTAAGCCATGAATGTATAATATAACAAAACATGTAGGAAATAGATTGATAGTTGCATATATTTATATCAAAGAGAGATTACAACCATTTGCCTTGATGTTGCAGTCCTCCTCTGACAAGACCAGGTTCCCACACACTTCTACTAGCATTCATGATGGCCTCAAGCAATAATAGTTTTATGACTATTCCCTTTAGGCTTCACTCCAAACCAAATCACACTTCTCCCTCACACAACTAATTAGCTACAACTAGTAATAGCTTGTTGTCTACTCCAAATAAAAATAGCATAAGCACACCAAAATCAACACTAGCTTGTGCTTGGGAAGAAGGGAGGTTTATATAGGAAAAATGGATGAGAGATGGTTCCTCCTCTCATGGGAGAAGAGCTTATCCCTTGAGGTAGTTTTGTCATTAAAGGAGAAAGGAGTCCAAACTGACATCCTCGACCCCATCTGACCAAACCATTTACCAAACTTCCATTACAAAGCTTCTAGAGCTAGAAGCTTTGGCTCCGAATTTAAAAAACTTTCCAAAACAAGACTGACATGACTAGAGCACAGCTCAATTGCATCGGTCGGCGCGAGGGATAGTGCTAATAGCTTCACATCGACATGGGGGAGACAACGGTAATTAGCAATGGTCCTGTAAACTGGGAAAAATGGAAGTTTTAGGGGAAATGGTTCAAAAGAGAATTGATCTGCTCATGAAGAGGGACATAATGGGAGTTTCTTTATGAAGGAAAAGCATGTGGGGTTCACTGTAGAGGTCCTCCAGTATCAAGGAATGGGGAGTACAGGGACAGTGAAAAAAAATTGTGTAATAGATGACCCCTAAAGCGTGAAGGATGAGCTAGAGTGAGGGATGAAATTATTTATAATTCAGTGTGGGGAAACTATCTGTCGTTGGAAAACCAACAAGAAAGTACAAAAACATATACATAAATTGAGATCTCTATAAAACGATGCATGAATCGTGGCATGGACACAACCATACAGAGAATGATCATGTAAATGGATCTAGGTATGGGCACAACCATCCATAAAAGAGGATCATAACGAAACCAAGGTATGGTCGCAACTATCCGATAATGAGAAGGATCACATATGATAACTCATGGTCTAGTCACAACTAGCCACCTGAGAGAGACATGCATATCATCATAACCATGTCATACCACTTCTTAACCTGGACTTTTGTGATTTGAGTCTAGGGTCTTGTGCTCCAACACGACCCAATCAAAGTACATATTCTAATATGTGAATATATGTGTTGACATCGAACACACTAGAAAGTCACTTGATTACCAATCAATGATGTGAATTGTTAACAAGCATGAGAGAAACCACCAATAATGACAATGGTCCTCGAGGTACCATCATCACAATCCATGGGATGTGAATACAAGAACTGAAGTCGAACACCCGCAAAATCACTCGATCGAAAGCCAATGATGTGAACTTGTCATCGAGTGCGAAGAACTTTCCATTAGGGCATGCAAGCTCTAAGGTACTGGAAGGGATTTTCTCGGTCAACTTCCCGAATAATGCACTGAAGTCGACGGAAAGTGACTGTGTCAAATGAGGGCCATAATAAATCCCACATCATCAACGCAAGACGAGAGGATGAAAAATGATTTTGGATGATACAGGGAATCAGAGGTGGGTGTAACTGTAGAAGGACAACTCTTGAACATATCAGTGACACAACTGGAAGTTTGGAAACTTTTGGATCCATAGGATCGGTGGTCATGATGACGTGGTAGAGATCAAATGGGAGGCAAAAATGAATGGCCCAACCCAGGAAGGTCAACGATACAAAGGGGGATGTCGCAACCTGACACGAAGCAAAGAGTGCCATGTTAAAGAGTGAGTTGCCAACACAATCGATAAATTTCCAAATTTCCCCCACCATTTCTGGTAGGTACCCCAATTATTTTTTAATCGTAAGCTTGAAGCAGATAGCATATTCTTGCACTGTAAGTTCATCCTTCAGATGAATCCAACCTAGTAAGTTTATCGAGCCCTAGGAAGGAGAAGCTCACATTCGTCATGTTGATGAATCTGATGTAGTTTAATAGTTTAACGAGTCTGAAAAAGGTGTAACTCAATATCTTTTTCATGTTTATAGAGTTTGAAAAAGACACGTAAAAGAAAACTCCACATGGTCCCTTTTCGTACGTTTGTGTCTCTCGAGCCCAAAAATGTAGAAAATAATACTCGAAAGAACCACTTGACCATTTCAATCAAGGAATACCTTTTTCGTAAATAGTGCCTCCCAGCCCGAAAAAGGGGTAAACTTATATTGGATGCATGACAATTTGCATCCATTAACGAGTTCAAAATGACAAGAGCTCAGCCATGTTTTTGCTTTTAAAGGGTCGAAAAAGAGCTGCAAGAAAACCCCCCATTTTTATTCTCTTTAATGAGTCAAAAAGGAAAAAAATACTCGGCAATATTTTCATGGCAGTTTAATGAGTCGACAAAAGAGCTAAAACGTGACTCATCATCGTCGTTGAACATCCATCACCTGTTGCTACACAAGTAAGGTAAAGTGTATTATCAAGCCCTTGAGGCAAAATAGGTCAAAATATTTACAAAACCTAATATTTTCATGAAAAAAATGAATAAAGGGAAAAATTAAATATATTTTTATGATTTACCATTTTACCTTTGTTGCAAAGACTATTTACTCACTTTTTACCTAATTGTTCCAAAGCAGATTGCGGGAGATCCGGGAGGTCAATCGAGGAGCCGCCAATTCCAGGTAATAGCCAAAGCCTTGAGCTCCATTTTTATGCTCTCTATTTCTATTTTTAGCCAGTTTTTTAGATTTTTGAGGAGGTTTTTGAAAATCTTTTTCGCCCTCAGTCAACACAATTTCCGGGCATGGAATCATGCCGGTCGAGGGTGATTAACAAAGCCAGTTGCGCCAATCGGTGCAACTATTTTTAAAACAGGTGCATTGGCACCGTGGATAGGGAAAAACCTTATTTTCTCTAAAACTAATCGTTTAAGCTTGAATTTTATGTGCCAAGGATGATTATTGACTCAAATTAATGGCTTTTGCAGGAGAGAATCATTGAAAATGGTGGACTGGAAAGAATGGGGAACATGAAGATGTTGACACCCAGGTAATGAATGACCCAAATTTTTTGGAGGCTTTGAGGGCTTGTGGGCTCCTCAAATTCTTTATTACGCCAAGGATGCAGGCCTAGCCTGAGTTTCTTCGATACCTTATTAGTCTTTGGGACATTAATCGAGAGATTTTTGTCATTGGCGACCAGGAGCTGGAGTTGGAAACTTCAGATATATACTTCATCACTGGATTGTCTCACAGAGGGGAGCCGGTGAACTTGTATGGGTCATGTCTAATTGGGGCACACATATCTTCCTTACTTGTCGAACACTGCCCTGAGGCCATGAAATCTAGGAGTGGGAAGATAGAGATTTCCAATGTGTGAGATCTGACACTGGGAGTGCTTCTGTTGAGCATCAATAGAGTGGCGAGGTCCTAGGTAGAACATGAGACTAACAAGTCGAAGTTCCTTTATGCTATTAACTGCAAAACTCCTATGATCTTCAACTCGACAAAGGCCATGAAGATCAACATAAAGTGCCAGCTGTCCAAAGCTAAGGTAAGGAATCTGAAGCAATTTGGCTTCAGATCAATACTTGTGACTTTGTTCCTGGAACGAGTACTATTGTTCTAGTATTAGCTGACTAAGGTAGAGATCCTCCTATGCCACGTGATCTGTGGATGGCCTGCTGGAGCCGTTTGATGCCCAAGATCACTGGGGGTCAACACATGTCATATCAACCTGCATTATTTTCATGGCTATGACGACAGAAGATCATCGTGGAGGATTGGCCATACAACGACACTGATTTCCATGAAGATCTAGACATGCCCTTACCAGATGGAGAGGACTTAGATGATAAAGGTAAAAACCAAAATTTTTAATTTTAAGGTTTTTAATTGTTTTTTATATATATGTGCTTATAACATTTCTCTTGTTAATGCAGACGTTGGACTAGAGCAGCCTTCTAGGATGTCCCCGATAGCTAGTCATGTCCCCCACCCCATTGATGTTGTCACCCCTTATCAAGAAGGGAGTGACAATGAGGAGGATATTGTGAGGAACCTTGAGGGGTTGACTCATGGTATCCCGGAGTATGCTCAGGTAGGAGACATTTCTCGTCAGTACCAGAGACACATGGTGGGAGTCTCGGAGCGGATTCACTGATTGCTGACTCGTGTTGCACGAGTCGTATTGTGTTACCATGATCACCATGCTAATTAATTCCTAGGTCCAACACTTACATATTTTTTTAGGCCTGCGTGCCATGGATATATGAGGCCTGCAAGTTGCTAATGTTATTTTAGACACACATATTATTTTTTGGGTTCTAATGTATCAAACATTCTCACCATATATATATATATATATTGTATTTTACTATCTACTATGGTACAAATCGTTTGTTTTATCTTTTACATGTTTTGTAAATTTCTATCCAACACATGATTAGCTAATGCATTTGTTAATGTATTCATGCGTCTCGGAATATGATGATATGTAATATAATAAAAATGCCTTTCGAATAAACGAATATGGAGATACATTCTCAATATTTGAGGGTTTTTGACGAAATATTGCCCGTTGAGTTGAAGGATGACAAGCTGTGAATCCAGGTTGACAACCAATTCTCTAATTCCCAGAGTGATGGCTTCTGACAACAGTTCGATGATCAGACTGTATTCAGTAATGTTATTGGTCGTGTGACCTAGACAGATACCTTGAAGGTCAATTAACTCACCTTTAGTATCATAAATAGCCCATGCAACGGATGATAGGTTCTGGGTACTTCGGCAAACACCACCAATGAAACCAATGTGGGGAGTCGCATACATTTGCAAAGCAAGAAAAGCATAGTAAACAAGAAAATTGTTTGAAAAATATCACACAAAACCACGTTGTACAAAAATGAATCATACACTAATGTACACAAGTAACCATGCAAGATGACCTAAGCATAGTAATTTTTGAGGTAAACCCATTTCGAGGCTTATCGAGAGGATTTCCTTCATAATCAATAAGCTCACAGGCTCTTTTCTGCAAAACACGTTTCAGAATGTAGGGCCGATGCCACAGATTCGAACTTGCCTGCCCCAAGCTTATCATTAGCTTGGTCGTATAGGAGGACCAAATCACCCTTAAAGAACACGTGAGGCAAGACCGACTAATCGAAATGGGATTTGACCCGTTTCTTCTGTGCTTAAATGACCAAGGCAATGAGACGGCAAGTCTCATCTAGTCATTCTAAATATAATAGGCGTTCCTCCTGAGGTGATGTTTCGGGTTCGAGTTCAACAGCTAACTTGAGTGAAGGAATATTGCATTCAATCGGAAATGTTGCTTCCAGACCATAGACTAGCTGGAATGGTGCGAAAATAGTTGCATCATTGGTTGAGGTTTGGTAGGCCCACAGAGTTGAAAAGAGCATGAGATGCCAATTTGACTTGTGCATACCAATACTACATTGAAGCATTGTTACCAAGACCTTGTTCATGGCTTCAACTTGGCCGTTGGCCTGAGGGTAATATGGGGTCAATCCATCGTGGCGCAAGCCTAATGCAGATTTCAGCTAGGCCATCATGTAATCTCTATAATGGGAGCCATGATCTATGAAAATGGCTTGGGGTATGCCGAATCTTGAAATAACATGGTTAAAAAGGAATTAATCCACCATCTTACCATCTGCAGAATATGTAGGCATCACTTTGGCCTATTTGGTGAAATAATCCACAATGACGATGTATAGCCATGCTCTCGGCTGAATGAGCATTACATGTCATATAATCAATTCCTCACTTGGAAAAGGGACCAATGGTAATGACGAGGTGTAGGTGAGTGGGTGGGGCCCACATCTTGTGTTGGTAAATTTGGCATTCATGGCACTTAAGAATAGCAAGAATGCAGTCCTTGAAGATAGATGGCCAGAAATATCCAGCGCGAAGGATTTTTTGAGTTGTAGCGTAACCAGACATATTACCACCATATGCCTTGGAGTGGCAATCATTGAGAACTCTTTCAGCTTCCTCGATCATAAGGCATCAACAAAGAACTAAATCGACACCGACATAGTATAAAGTATCACCAATAATATGGTAGGGTTAGGAGTGATGCTGAATCCTTCAGTAATCGCCTTGGTCAACGCAGACCAGAACGTGGACGTCTGGAGATACACGATGATATCACCATACCATGGATCAAGGATGCTAATCAGGAAAAGGGTCTCATCTGTAAGCTATTCGTCTGCACCAGTAGGGAGAGCCTTGGAGGGAAGGGGACAAATCAATTCGATGAAAACAAGTGACTTCTTAGATTTGGTTGTAGTGAAGACCAAATTGAATTCTTGTAGGATTACAATCCATTTAGAATACTTACCCCATAGCAATTGAAGAGTCAGGATATAGGTCATAGGGTTGTATTCATAAATCACTGTAGTTGTGCGCAAAAGGATATAGTGCTGAAAACGCTGAACAACTTGAACGACAGCTAAAGCCAACTTCTCAACATGTGCATAACTTGTTTCAGTGTCGAGGAGATTCTAACTAAGGTAGTAGATTACATGTTCCTTGCCTTCATCATCGTCTTGAACCAAGACCATTGTAACAGTGCTATGGGCCGCGGCTGGATAAAGCAAGTAATCTCAATAATAGTTCAGTGGATGCAACAGAGGAGCATTTATGAGGATGACCTTGAGATCGGTAGAGGAGTTTTGGGCCACCTCGTCCCATACAAAGGGCATTCCTTGTTTGAGCAACCGGGTAAATCCTGTGGCTAGCTCGGCATGTTGGGTATAAAATGACGGAGAAAGTTAGCCTTTCCTTGCAGGCTCTGGAGTTGGTGCAGTGAGGATGGAGGGGGTAAATTTACAATGGCCTCGACTTTTAGTGAATTCAGGAGAATACCATCCTTGGAAACAATGAAGCAGAGGAGTCATCCTGATTCAACGCAGGAAACACATTTGTGTGGGTTTAGCTGAATGTTATAGTGTTTGTACCGTAGAAAAATCTGCCAAAGATGGTCTCGGTGATATTGGCGCTTACGAGAATGAGCAGGAAGGTCATCCAAGTAAGGCTGGACAATGTTGTGAATGTCATGAAATGAATAGGACATTTCCCATTAAAATGTGGCTCTAGAATTTTTGAGGCCAAAAGGGAGCTTCTTTACGGGAACGTACCCCATGGACAGATTAAGATTGTCTTTTCTTGATCGACTGGTGCCATGTTGATCTGGTCATAACCAGAAAAACCATCCATAAAGGAAAAGATCTCGCTCCTGGAACATTCATCAATGATTTGATCAATGAAGGGAGTAGGATAGTTGTCTTTAGGACAGGCACGATTGAGATCTCGATAATCCACGCAAATGCAGATCGTGCCCTGTTTTTTAGTCACTGGGACAATATTGGACACCTAGTCTGTAAGGGGGATTGGATAGATGAACCAAGCCTTAAGAAGATTTTCAACTTCATCCTTAAAATAGCGGCCTTCCTAGGGTGCACCGGGAAAAGCCGTTGTTGAATGAGCTTTGTGTGCAGATACGTTGGTATTTTGTGCACCATAGTGCTAGGATCAATGTCAGGAATTTCTGCTTAAGACCACACAAACACATCACGAAATTCCTAAAATAGATGAGTATATGTCTTGATCTCATCTGGAGAACAAGATGCCCCAATGTGAATGTGTTTAACGATACCGGGTTTGATGGAGATGTCAATCATCATCATTTGGGTAATATTACCCAGATTTGCTTCCAACCATACTTCATGAGTTAGAATCAGTGGCGGAAATGGAGAAGAGAACTCTTCAAAAATGGTAGACATGATCGTCAGGTGAGGCAAGAACGAGGAGCAACGATGAGTATCCAAGGTGGTTCCTCAAGAGACATGATTTCCATGATTCCTTCATCAACAAGGAAGGTCTCGGCTAAGGGATCAGGTGATTCCAAAATGCCAAGCCACGGGGATTGAGAGTACGTATTGAAAGAGGTCTTCGACATGTGAGAATTAGAGTATGCAAAGTTCAAAGCCGAGATAATTTCCATGTAATTGACTTCAGCGATACTAAGCAGCACAACCTCGCCCCAAGTATCAACAAGATTTGGTGCAAGTATGACCCAGGGATCATATTTGACCGAGATCATGTTGAGAGAGGCAACAGAGGGGGTGGGAGTGGAAAAATTCCCATGAAGGTAGAATATTTGAAGAGACATGCCCCCACACTCTCATAGGGAGCACCAAAGTGCTTGAGGTACAAAATATTGCCATCTAAGGAGGAAGAGGCAAAGAAATACAGTTGGTCAATAGTGACAGTCTTCCCACGGCATGCATGGCATGAGTCCAACTTCAGCCAAGTAGAAGATTATAATTGAGATTGGCGTCATCAATTTCTACTTTGACTTGCACTGTCTTTCCTTCCAGGGTGATGGCAAGGTTAGGTAAGACACCAAAGGTTCATGAATCACACCCATCGAAAGCTTCCAAAGTGTTCGGAGATTGGTTCAGTGTAGGAGAACCACTAGCCCTCCAACATGCAGTCGACATGATGCAAGTGGAAGCACCTTCATTGATGATAGTTCGATGGATGGTCTTCTCATTGATGATTACCTGAATAAGAAAGGCAGTCTGATGAGGGAGCTGCAGAACATGGTTCTCTAGATCGAAACATATCAAATTGGAATTGGTGGGATTGACGCCCCCGATAGCTGGTAGCAAAGATTTCCGATACGATGGGTTGCTTTGAAGTACCTCGAGAGCTGACATGGCTGACAACGCCTGAGCCAAATCCTCAAAAATATTGTAATGCTAAGTAGCTCGGGCTTTGGGATTATATGAGTATTTTCGCTATACAACTCGAGAGGGTGGCCGCATAGCGGAATTAGGGTCAGGATGCTCAATATGCAAAGGGTCGTAACTTGGGGTAGAAGAAGAAGGTGTGGCTTTTTATCTTTCCCAGCTGTTAGAGCAGGAAATTGATAGTCTTTCGACCTAGTAGCCACATTAATAGGCATACTCATCATGAACACTTGAGATTCGGAGGAAGTAGATTGGGTTGGTCTACCATTTGGGTCTACTAAGATGGAAATGGTTGTTTGAGGACAACAGGGGTCCCTTTAAGCAGGCGACTAACTTCGGATCGTCGGGGACAATCCTTAGTGTAGTGATCTTCCTCGCAAATGAGGGAGGCATAGTTATGTTTCCATTGGGAAGATTTTCCAGCAGACGATTTGGAAGGACCGTATTTCAGGGCATCAGCTTTAGCTTTGCCTTTGCCTTTCTTTTTCCCTTTCGATTATTTGTCCGCTATAGTAGACTGGACAGTGTGGACCTCTAAGGTTTTACCAGGACCAGGTGGATTCTTAGATGAACTATTAGGGACAGCATTCGAGACCGACTTCTATTTGGAAGAAGATTTAACAGTGGTCTAGGATACTAAACCAATAACTCCATCGATGGGAGGAACAACTGGTGACTTTGATGTTGCAGGATCAGATGATGGCCACGGAGCATTGGGTAATAACTCGTATAAAGTTCCAAACTGAGAGTAAAATAGATCCAAGTACTGGGCACGAGCGATGGCCTATTCTTCAGTGACGCATCCACCCATAGCTATATCACAAGCAATTGGGGCTACGAATAATTTGGTAAACCATTTAGTGAGCAACTGATTAGAAATCTCGAATTTGATCAGGCGACGTCTACATCTCCATTCATGGATGTGATCAGAGATGTGTGTCATAGTATCTTGCTTAAGAAATGTGAGAAAATAGGTGCCAATTTCATAGCGAACCGGCAGCTGAAAATGTGTGAGGAAAGCCATGGCTAAAGACTTAAAGTCATGGTAAGTAATTCAAGGTAGCTCGATGTACCACTTCGCTGCAGCACTCGTGAGGGTTTGTTTGAAAAGATGGAGATGAATGGAATCATCTACGTATGAGTTCAATGAAAACCAGAGGTGATATGTCATCACATGGGCATGAGGATCTTCTTTAGATTTCCCATCGAACTTTGGGAAATCACTTGGTATCTTGGATGGCACCAGAGGCTAGTACGGAGAATGAAGGATCAGAGCATTCGTAAGGCGAGATACATCTGGAAACTCGAGTGTAGCCAAGAAATGCAATTGGGTGTTAAAAGGCATGGGAGGTTGATAAGCAGGCCCATAGGGAGGATCCCATCCCTGTTGGTAAGGATTTTGGCCCCACAGTGGGGAATTCTAGCCATATGGCATCTAAGGTTGCCCCCATTGTGGATTACCTAGACCATAGGGAAGATTTTGATCTTGAATACTTTGGAACTGTCCAGCCATAGGTTGCTGATAAGCAATGTAGAAGTTAAAATGATGTTAAGCCTATTGACCTTGGACATATGGATATGGGACCTATTGTCCTTGAACATATGGTTGATGAACCTGTTGTCCTTAAACAAGAGGGTTTTGGACCTATAGTCCTTAGGCATAAGGTTGATACACTTGTTGCCCTTGGTCATAGGGATTATGTACCTAATGCCCTTGGTTGACAGGATTCTGAACCTGTTGACCTAGGACATGAGAATTTTGAGCCTACTGGTGCATGACTTGACCTTGACCCTACCCCTGCAAGGGTTGACCTTGTTGATATGTATACAAGGGTTTTTGTTGCCCTGGTTGGTTTTATTGATGCAAGGGTTGATCTTGCGGTTGCAAAATTTGTCCCTAGGGTTTCATAGGTTGGCCATGCGAGGACATGGGTTGAGAGGTGTGCGGAGCATATTGCATCTACTGTTGTGCGGTTTGTTGCAAGTGTTGACCTTGCTGCTGGATCATTTTCCCTTGCTATTGCACGGAGAGCCCTTGCTGCAACAAAGGTTTCCCTTGCAATAACAAAGGTTTCCTTTGTTGTTTTAGTGGTTTTCCTTGTTGTTGCAATGGTACTTGAACAGTGCTCGGGAAGTTACCAAACTAAATCTGGTCATAACCAGGCTAGATGTACTGCCCGGATTGGAGGGTGTAAGGTTGATTAACCATTCCTTGAGAACCATATAGAACATAAGGATTTTGGTATTGGACTTGAGCCCCATAGGGTTGTTGATAATGAACATTGCTTGATACAAATAGACCAATGGGATTACGGACGTATTGGTACTAGACATTGCTTGACCTAGTAGGATTAGTAGGGTTATAAATAATACCAGAAGAAGGCTGGTTTATACCAAGCATGTGAGCTTGTGAGACATTCACATTAGTGGCACCTGACACCATAGAAACATTCAAGTTCTACCCCCCAGGTGGTGGCACAACCTAGCCATTGACTAGCGGGACAAACGTACTAACAGAGACAATCTTTGAAACTGTCAGTTGTGCCTGACGGGTAACTGGGATTGATGATACAAAGGTATTTAGAATGGTGGGTTACACTGGGATTGAAGTAACAGATTGTTGGGAAGTCATGTTTGTAATGAATGGACCTGACGTAGGGTTGGCACCTGACGCCCATACAGTATTATGGTAAAGTGATGAGGCACTAGGTGTACCTGAAACCAAGTGTGCCAAAGACACATAGTTGGGTGGAAAACTAGAGGGAATAACTTCTGAAAAAAGGAAACCCTTGGGAGGAAACTGCAATTACAATTCTTCCCCCTCAACAGTGTGTGGAGTGGAAACTTTGGACTCATCCAAAGATGTGACTGGAGCATCGCCTTCGGGTTCCATGTCTAAAAACAAACGATGACGAATGTCCGAATGAGTACAAGGGGATAGTTCCAAAGGAACACTCGGCTGGTCATACAGACTATAAGGACACTGTAGTTGATATCACAATAGGGTCAAACAAAGGGTTCAGAGGGTTGATAACTAGTCCAAGCTGACCATCAATGGTTGGTGAGTTCTCTGGAGTTTGAACAGGATTGTTCAGAGATTCCAAGCCAAGATCAGCAGATGACCCACTATCGAAAGTAGGCGGAGGATGAGATGACAAGAGTTGAATGCTCAAAACAATTGCGAGTTCAACATCTTGGTCCTTAAGTGACTTTGGTAACTCAAGAAACAGTTCCTCAAACAATCTTTCATACGGAGGAGAGGAAGAGGAATTAGGTGAACCAGATGGTTCAACCACAATGACCTTGTCTTAGTTGACATAAAAATTAACTTCAAGGCTTTAAAATGTTCTTTTAAGGGAAACTCATGATTTGGTCTCAGAAAATACTAACAGGGTGTTTTGGATTGTGCGCAAATCAATTATTAAGACACATAAAAGATTGGTTCTCTTTCATTTTTTATGAGTCGAGAAAGAAACAAAGGTGACTCTATCGCTTTCGATTGGAAACGAGCTCGAAAGGACAAGTGCTCGAATGATATTTTAACTTTAATGAGTCAAAAATATCAAATGACTGCTCTAGATGATCTAGGTAAACAGGATTACCAGGCAACTGTGAACTGCAAAATACCTCCTGGTGAACCAAGAAGTACGAGCAGGCAATCTCCCCGAATTTTGTGTTCGGTGTATCATGTTTGCAAGGCGGCCGACTCTAATTCCTAAGGATAAAAGGATTACAGCCTAGTGGGGTCTCCTGATATATACTCGATGGTACAAGGAGCACAAATCCATACTAGCATTGTCTAATGCCGAAGCTAACGACAACTACTAGGTTTAAAGATGTCGGAACACGTCTCAAGCCTAGACCTTCTAGATGTGATCATTAATGTCAAATGCGCCTTAGGTTAATTGAATTCATTTTAAATTTGATCTTGAATTATGTTTCAGTTTTCAAGTCTTAGCGATGTGACTCAAAAAACCTCAAATGCAACTAAATGAGACAAGACCCTTTCAATTTGATGAAATGCCTACACTAGATAGTGTAGAAACTACTCAATCAAATGCAAACAATCAAGCAACTGAAAATGAAATGATCTTTCACTTACTTTTTCAGCAAATAAACTAATGAAAAATGCATTCCAATTCTTAATTTCTTGACAAGCATTTATCTATTAGTCCTTTCAAAAACAAAAAATTCTCTTCCTTTTTCAAATGTTGATGCAATTCTAGTCTTTTAAATGATGTAAATTATCATAACGTAATAATGCAACAAGCTAGAATTTCATACTTTTCATGAAACAACGAAACAAACTTTTCGCGTGTAATATTTCAATGAAAAATTTCTCGAGACAATAAGATCTTCAAGAAAATGAACACGTGAAAAGAGAAGCTCATTTAGACTAATGAAACATCGACTTTACCAATCACAAGACCAACAATGTAATCGATGCCAGAAAAGAAATGTTTATGCAAGCAAACGAAGACTTTTCAAACTTGTGTAAATGGGGTCAAAGTTGTAAAAGGACCAAAAAACAAAATGCAAAGAGTAAGCACACTTGTAACCTCTTACTGAGTTCACAAACAACTGAATGGATGACTAACTAGATGCCCTAGTGTCGCTAGCCACTCAACGACTCAATCAATCAAACAAAAAGATGATAAGACAACAAGAAAACAAAACCAAATGAAAAGTAGATTTCTAATCAGGGAGAAAATGGTCCAAAAGGCTTACGAGGTCAAAACTACAAGAGAAAAACATAATGGCCAACAACAAGCACCAGAGGCTAGTCAGTGCAACTATTTCTCAGCAACTCAAGCTGGTTAGCGTGAATGTCAGCGAATTAAGCATGTTGATCAAGGGAGCTAAGGAAAAAAAAATTGAAACAGGGACCAGATCTGCTACTATGAATTTTAGACTTAGACCAGTAAGCAGGAGAAAAGAAACAATTCCAAAGGGAAAAAGTGGAACGAGAAAAGTTCTCACAAAATCATTAAATCCAAGACAAACAAAAGAATTGGGATCCCTAGTGGAGTCACCAATTTGTGGTGAAGTAAAATTATAAGTGTGGACACGAATGAATTCCTCTAGCTCGATGATGTGTCTAGCCACAACATATACATTCTATGGAAGACTTCCTTAGGTTAGAATCAATCAGAGGGCCTACCTCTTAGTTTGCTTATCCTGTTTGATGATGTCCTTGCTCGCTTGCTCCAGCTATTTCTCGCTTCCTTCTTCAAGAACTTGAAACAAGTAAACAACAAATGTGACAATAGACAAATTTCAATTCAACCTACTTAACAAGTCAATAAAAATTAAGCCATGAATGTATAATATAACAAAACATGTAGGAATTTGATCGATAGTTGCATATATTAATATCAAAGAGAGATTACAACCATTTGTCTTGACGTTGCAGTCCTCCTCTGACAAGACCTGGTTCCCATGAACTTTTGCTAGTGTTCCATGATGGCCTCAAGCAACAATAGTTTTAAGGCTCTTCCCTTTAGGCTTCACTCCAAGCTAAATCACACTTCTCCCTCACACAACTAGCTAGCTACAACTAGTAATAGTGTGTTGTCTACTCCAAATAAAAATAGCATAAGCACACCAACATCAACACTAGCTTATGCTTGGGAAGAAGGGGGGTTTATATAGGAAAAATGGATGGGAGATGGATCCTCCTCTCATGGGAGAAGGGCTTATCCCTTGAGGTAGTTCCATCATTATAGGGGAAAGGAGCCCAAGCTAACATCCTTGAACCCATCCATCCAAACCATTTACTTGACTTCCATTACGAAGCTTCTAGAGATGGAAGCTTCGACTCCAAATTTAAAAAACTTTCTAAAACAGCAATGGCGTGACTGGAACACAACTCAGTTGCACCAGTCGCTGTGAGGGATAGTGCTAATCTCTGCACATTGGCGTAGGGGAGACAAGGGTCATTAGCACCGATCTTGTAAACTGGGAAAAACAGAAGTTTTAGGGGAAATGGTGAAAAGGGGAATTGATCTACTCATGAAGAGGGACACAATGGTAGTTTCTTCATGAAGGCAAAGCATGCGAGGTTCACTGTAGAGGTCCTCCAGGATCAAGGAACGAGGAGTATAGGGACAGTGACAAAATGTTGCATAACAAAGATCCACCATTGGCCATACGTGATATTACCGCAGGTTCATCCACAACTACGCATCGACCAATGCACCACTGGAGAATCTATTGAAGAAATATTAAATGTTTGCATGGTCCTATGAATGTGAAGTTGCTTTTAATGTGCTGAAGGAAAAGATGGAAAGTGCACCAATCCTAGTTTATCCAGATTGGAACAAGAAATTTCATGTCCATATCAACACATTAGGAATTGCCTTGGGCATTATTTTGGCTTAACCCAGAGATGGAAACTGTGAACACCCGATATACTTTTCTAGCCAAAATTTTCTACGATGGAAAGGAATTATACCACAACTGAGCGTGAAGCACTTGTGATGGTGTACTTGCTACAAAACATTTGGAACTATCTTCTTGGAGGGGAGTTCAAGTTCTTTACTTATCATTCGACCCTTAAGTATTTAGTGAACAGGCCTGTAATTGAAGGAAGGATTTTCAAATGGATTTTTTTGTTCCAAGAGTTCACAATCAAAGTAATTGTCAAGCCAAGCAAGCTAAATGTGGGACCTGATCATATTTCCTAGTTAGAGTCGGGTGAAATTGGGGGATCAGTAGATGATCATTTCCAGATGCTGGCATGTTTTGAGTTGAGGCCATACTAGAATACTTGGAGGACATAATATTATTATTAGACATAGGTGAATGCCTAAAGGAGTGCACGGAAAGACAACAAAGGTACATGGTTGTTTGGGTTACAAATTACCAGTTAATTGCATGGTAGTTGTACAAGTTGGGCCTTGACCAAATACTGTGAAGCTGTGTTCTGGATCATGAGAAAAAGATGTCTTATGGGAATTCAATTCTGGAGTTGCGAGTGGACATATGGGTGAGAAGGCCACCAAAAGGAAAGTGTTGCAGGCAGAACTCTTGAGGCATACACTTTTCAAATACGCAAAGGAATATGCTAGTAAATGTGATGTTTTCCAACATTTGGGAAATCCATCGCATTGAGAAAAGCTTCCCTTGTAGTCGGTGTAGGAAATACAGGCATTTGAGAAGCAGGAATTCAATTTTGTGGGGCCCATCAATCCTCCATCATGTCACTCCCATGCCAAGTACATTATCACTACCACGAATTACCTTACCAGATGGGTTAAAGCTGCGTCAATTAAATGTTTCACGACAGACACTAATGCAAAATTAATCTTCAAAAATATTATTACCTAGTTTTGGTTCCCCTAAAGCCTCACAAGTGAAAAGGGGACGCACTTCATTAGTGAGATAGACGCTTCATTGTTGCAAAACCTTATGATCCAACACCATAAGAGCAACCCATACCATCCTTAGGAAAATGGTATTGTGGAAGCCTTTAACAAAATCTTAGAGAGGAGCCTCACCAAGATATGCTCTACTAATAGGGACGAGTAGGATGAATGAGTGTCAACCACATTCTGGGATTATTGTAAAACTGTCAAGTGCCTGCACAAGTATACACCCTTCCAGCTTATTTATGGATGAGAATCCATAATGCCTTCCAATTTCATCATCCCCAACCTCTTAATTACATGGGCTACACACATGAAAGATCATGAATCAGTTACAAAACATTAGATGAAATCTGGGAGTTGGATGAAGCCAGATTTCTCGCAAATTTCCACCAAACTGTCAAGAAGGAGAGGCAGAAAGCATGGCACGATCAGAAAATAAAGTGGAAATATTTTGCATTTGAAAAGCACGTCCTCCTATATGACAGTAAGTTCTTAAAATGTCATGGAAATTTGAGAATCCATTGGTTTGGACCATTCATTATTGTGGAAGTGAAAGAACTTGGATTTCTCAAGCTCGCACCATTGGATGGAGTCTTATTTTGTAGTTGGGTAAATCGTGCATACCTGAACCCTTCCATGACACAACCATTTCTACGTAAAAATTATTTGATCTCTGAAAGAGGATCATAGGTAGGTCTAGATAGAGTTAGTCAATCCTTTTAGTATGTCAGTTGTGTTAATTAAATTAGTTTATTCAGTTATTTCAATTGAGTCGGTCATGAATAAATCTTCATCATTTCTTTTATTAGTGTCAGTCGAGTGCATCCCCCCACAATTCTTGGGTTCGAGGAGTCGCATGTGTTAGTCATCTTATCTATAATAATTAGTAATAATTCCCTATGTTAGTTCAAATTTGGGCTAAATATCTCCTGTGATATTCTTCACACAATTCATTCATCAACTTACAGGAATCTACCATCATATCATCATAATTACCCATCATCCCCACCCTCCTTTTTAGTTTTTGCGTCATCTGGGTCAGGTCTAGGTCATAGTCATTGTTATTTCCATGATTTGAATCAATTATGGAAAGTTACCATATTAATTAATTAGGCGACCTAATAAAAAATTTCATGTCGGGTATTTCTATTTAGTTTGCATGGTAATGATAAGTTCCTTGGAAGCAATCATAGGTGGTAGAATTTCCTAGTTTGGATTCTATGTCAAATTTTCCCGGCCCTCAGCCCAAATTCAAGCCCCCTATATTTGTTATGTATAGTCACCAAACTCCATCCATGACCAAGATGATAGTCTTTGTTCTAGCAACCGAAAAATACTCAAGAATCACCAAAACTGAGCCTCTTTATGCTAAATATGACAAGGACGAGCATGTAGACAATGATCTCTCAAACAATTTCCATTTCCAAGTGCTCAAACATGAGATTTATACAGAATTTTTTGACAAATTCTATGGAAGCTAGTAGTCGAGAGGACTTAAAAGGACTACATAAATCGACCTTCTAAATCTATACAGTCTTCCAATGTTCGGGATTGTGGGAGCAGCGATGCAATGTACCAAATTACTCATTAGCAGAATGCATGGAGGGTCATTATGGCTTGAAAAGGAATACCCAATACATGCCACTGACATTCACAGACTCACAAGGTTGTCTGTTGCAAGAGCTACAGTGTCAATTTCATTTCAGAATACTTCCTAGTGGGGAAAGAAGATGGGTGACGACAACTACTATAACAAGTATGATACCTAGCGTGGTGATAAGGGAGCCTTGACCGAAGCAATTAGCAATCCTACCATCAATTTTTCCTCCTATATGATTGTTGGAAAGCTTGTACACCATTTATCAAAAGGAAAATGCACATTAGACACTATCTCAATTGAGAAATCTTGTGTGCAAGGCATACAATTAAATTGGTGTAGTTTTATGTTAAATGAACTCTTCAAAGCCTATGAGGATGTATACAAGATGGCTATGTGTAATTTTTTCCCACTAGAGGGCAAAGAGATGGCATCGATCACTGAAGATTAGCCCCTTACACTCAGATATTTGTCGTGGCGGACTTTGGGGGACCCCAGCACCAAATAAATCAATGAAGCTTCATTTGTTGGTTGGTACCAAAAAATGCTAATTGTTACCAACATCAGGCCTAGGATCCCACAATCACTCTTAAATGAATATTCTTAACATATATGGTTTGGTGTAATCCATGGTAGCACCTAAGTGTTACCTAAGTGTGTCAATCACGACACATTCCAGATGCAGGCTCAGTCGTTCGTTCTATCAAAGGAGGCCTTCCATACTGAAGTCTCACCGTGGCCTTGATTTTTTGGAGAAGTTCAAGATGGGAAGAATATATAATTTCTTTGGGGGGGTGGTGCCTAAGCCATTGCATAAAGAAACCTCTACTTCCTCCTGGAAGTGACTGGGCAAAGAAACACTCAATCTAGTCATTAAGAAGCTTGAGACACACATGCAGTCCTTTCATAGCACTCCGGAGGATATCGAGGCATCAATAAGTACTTTTCCTACCTTTTATGAGTTTATTAGTTCTAGTTCAATTGCTTCTTTGATCTGTAGCCCAACCATTGCTTCAATTCCCTCAGTGGGCCCCCATCCTCAAACTAAACCCACCATAAGTAACACTTACCCACTTTCTGCAAAGCCATTATCCATTCCCAAGAAGTAAATTAAAACCACCTCTGCTCAAGTTTTGATCTTACTGACAAGCAAACACAATATAACAACAACACACCCATCACTGAAGAAAATCCACCATCCACTTTCGTTGTATCCCCAATATCGCACAACCCATCACCACAAACAACCTCCACCTCAACCACTATTACATACATTCCTCCATCTGGAAATCCCCCCAGTCCCTAAACGAAAATGGATTTCAACTCCATAATCCTATCCATTACGGGAACCACTAATGAGGCACTAGCAGCTCAACCCACAATCACGGAATTTGTTACTATGTCCCTCTTATCTTTAATCTTGGCACCAAGCACATCAATGGGAACTAGTTATCCCATCACCACTAAGAACTCGAACATCAAAAATATAAGCACATTGCCCCAAATCATTAACCCGACCTCCTCTCTACCACCACAGTCCGTCCCAGATAACTTCAGCCCTCTCACAATGAAGCCCTAGCAGTGAGAAACCTCACCACAAGGCTAGTCTAAGAAATCAATTTCTTGGGGCCAACCATTGCAGAGTCAATTCCCCAAACCCACTACTATGACCCTTGATGACATCTAGAGTTGGTCATTAGCTCAATTGTTTAATTTCATTCAACTGGTTGCACGCCAAGTAGAGGAATTGCACAACACTCTAGTATCTTAACATGAACAATAGCAACAGCAGATTGATTCCCTTGCAGCAAAATGAGATCACATTCTTCAAGAGAGGTAGAATCTACATATCCAAGTCAATGAAATAACCACAAATTTCTAGGATCTCTATTCCTCAGTTGTCAAGGTAGTCATAAATTCATTGGAATACTTTTCGGCTGGTACTCTATTACAATTCTATGATCACATCAAAGGAGCCTGCATTGACATTGTCTCTGTTATAAAATTATATATTACAGAGCAATGGAACACATAAAATATTGCAGAAATATAAACATAGAAAACACGTAAAACAAGAGATACATAGATATACGTGGTTCACCCAGTTTGGGGTACGTCCATGGGGAAACAACTAGCCCTTTCTTTTATATTATCCAGCAAATTGAAGTGATACAACCTACATCAAATCCGTTGTAATTCCCTCTTCGCTCTCAATCTCCTCTCTCTTCCTCACTCAAAACATAGATATACATAGACGCAATAAAATTCCCTCATATATAGCGAGGGGGTGCCTTCTAGGGAAAAAAAAACCTAAATTAAACATAACATCTACTGTTAGATATCTGCCTAATGAACAGCCCCGATTGACTACGAAATTACAACATTTTACAAGGCAATTTTACATCTATTTTTAGCTTCAAGGGTGTTTCCCCCGAAAAGGTCGCAGTCGCCCCCCCTTGGATCCCCCCCCCCTGCGGTGTATATTTTACAAGCAGCATTTCCGCCCCATTATGAGCTGGGGTCCAATGCGTCGATACTTTTGAATACAGAAGATAATCAAGCTCCACACCCAACAATCTCGACTAAAAGAGAGCTCAAAAAAACCATTGTCACTACTGAAAGGGAACTTCCAAGCCCAACATCCTAATATGCTAGCGAAATTGAGCAGAAGATCATTGAAGAAGCTTGCCCAAAATCCTCTCTAATCCAGGATATGGAGGAAGCTAAAGGAATCTTGGCATAAGTGTGAGACTATTATGGCTTCCTTGACAAGAAAAATCAATTGGTTTACCCCCTACACCAAAAGGCTAATAATTTCTTCAATTAAGCCTTCATCACCAAGACCACAACCAACAACAGGAGATCGTAGCTCAAGTGGATGCTCTTGAAAGTTAGATTTAGTAAATCAAGGACGAACCAAGCAAGACTAAGAGTCTAATTTTGGATCTCAAGCCAGCCACACTGGGTCACTTCCAGAAGCTACAACAGCTAAGCGACGAGGCAAAAACTCACTAGAATACCCTCTAACGACACGCACTACCCAACCAATAGTCGAACTCATAGCACAGTTCATCGATCAAGCAAGCACTATCATAGGTCCATGGCAAGAAACACTCATTGAGTACATATAGTTCAAGAACATAGCCATTCATTCCATTTCTAAGTTAATTCCTTCATTTGAAGGAACGAGGCAAGAAGGAGAAGCAATGGTAGGGGCACCGAAAAAGCAAGAAGCACCAACAACAACAAAAAATGATTGACTTCGGGGAAAGTCAATGGATAGTGGTTGGGGACTGTTGGGTTCTTCATTTTAGAAACATTTTTTTCAATGTTTTGATGGTTGACCACATTTTGACCAAGTTGATCGGTTGGAAGTCACAGAGAAGGCAGTCAAGGAAGGAGAAAGAATCTGCAGAATTCTAGCAGTTGTGGGAGATCGACCAGGGAAATCAGGGCACATGTAGTTGCAGCCGAGATGGAATTTTTGCTGACAGCCAAGGAAGCATACACAGTCAAGCAACAAAGGCAACTGAAAAGAAAATGGTAGAACTTCCAAGGGAGAAGTTGTAGTGAAAGTAATTGAAGTGTTTAAAAGGGCGAAGGAAAAGCTAGAACTGGGAGAAGAAGCGAGAGTACTGAACTTCTGTCGTGGAGCCTATTGAGCCCGCATGATTCTATATTATTCTATCTGTGTATTGTCTTGTGTTTCTAGTCTCTTCTCTATCGATAAGGCTTTAAGCTGAATGTATTGATGTAATGTTTCTCAAACTAATGAACAAGGAAGTTTTGTGTAGCGTTATTTTCCGGAGTCATTGCATTCATGATTATATTGTATCGATGTTTTGAACCATCCTCTGTGGTTCATCATCAGGATCGGATGTGTTGGACCACAAAGGTTGGTTCGAAACGTTGATACAATAAAATCATGAATGCAATGACTCCGAAAAATAACACTACACAAAATGAAGATCGCAGAAGCCTCAAATCTACAACAAGGAAGTTGCAGGGATATATGAGATTCTTTTTGTGTGTGACTTTATGTTCCCTTTTAAAAAAAGAATAATGAATTCATATACATAGTACATGTTCCCTTTGAATTCTTAAGCTTCAGCAATGTTCTAGTTCTGGGTTTGCTAAGTATTAATAGTTGCATGTGATTTATCCTAACTCTTGGTTCTAGCCCCTTACATAAGTAAGTTCACGGCGTGCCTTGGGTGAGATGCCTTATTCTTTCTAATTAAGGTGAAAAGGTGGCCACTGATTTTGACCTATATCCTTATGCAATGCAACATACAATATTTCAACAAAGGTTATGGAAACTAGGTTGAAGAAATTGCTTGCCTCCTTCATTGCTGAGAATCAAGGAGGATTTATGCAACAAATAAATGTTTTGGAGAACATTTTTCTAGTGTAGGAGGTAGTTCATTCAAGTAAAGAAGTAGTGGAAGAAGGAATGGTAATAAATATCAACATGGCTAATGCCTTCAACAAAGTAAATCACACATTTATCTTTCTCATTCTTGAGGAGATGGGATTATGTCAAGAGTTTATTCAGTGGATTCAAGTGTTTATTGCAGCACCATGGATAACATCACTTGTCAATGGAAGAACCACCCCTTTTTCCATCTCATCGTGAGGATTGAGGCAAGGTTGTCCCCTTCATCCCTTCATATATATTATAATGGTTGAAAGTCTTAGCAGAAACCTAGAAGCAGTAAGGAATGAAGGATATCATCTAGGCTTCAATATTACAAGGAATGTTAAAGAAATAAATCATTCACAATTTGCGGATGATACACTCTTATTTGGGGGTCTTCAAAAAATTTAGCAAAAATTTTTAAAAGGACTTTGTATTATTATCTTATTTTATCTTAAGGACTAGTTAATAAGAGAAAGACTTAGTTGTATGGATGTAACTGTTCTGAAATTTATTTGTAGGAGATCTCACGAATTTTGGGTTTCCCGGCAGCCAGGAATTGGAATTCATTCTCATATTTAGGTATTTTGATTTCCTTGGGACCAAAGAGTGGTGAAGATTGAAAATTAATCATCCAAAACATCAAGAAAAGAATCTTCTCATGGGGAGCATAGTGTTTGAATGTGGCAAGAAAGACAAGAATCTTCTCATGGGGGGCATAGTGTTTGAATGTGGCAAGAAAGAGGGCATAGTGTTTGAATGTGGCAAGAAAGAAAATTATAATTAAATCAGTAGAGAGAGCGAGAGAGAGAGAGAATCCATTTTTCATTCCCAAAAGGAATCTCTCTCCGAATAAGCAGTCTGATTCGGAGAGAGAGAGAGAGAGAGATTGGATCCATTTTTCATTCCCAAAAGGAATCTCCCTCCGAATAAGCAGTCTGATTCGAAATTTTTTATGGCAAGGTGGGAAGCGGGATGAGAAAAGTTTTCACTTAGTCAATTGGAACATAGTGAGGCATCGAAAGAAATATGGAGGGTTGGAGATCAAAGATCCAAAATATATGGATTTGGCATTATGAGAAAAGTTAGCATGGAATCTTATTTTTGAACCCAAAGAGAGGTGAAGCTTATCTTTCTGAGGAAAGAATAGACTTCTCATACCGAAAGAAGAATCTTAGGAGTCTAGTGGATCCAAAATCTGGAAATTATGTAAAGCAGCATCTCCATTGTGCTGCAGCGTTTGAGATGAAAATATCGTAACGGGAGGCACATTCAATTATGGAAGGATCGGATCCCATCCTCCTTGTATATCTGCGAAGAAACTGATTGTCGAGATATGGAAATATGGATGGAGGAACAAGGAATATAAAGGCTATTGGATATCTTAGAATGGGATCTTGATGTCCCATGGATAGCATGGTGGTGTCCTCATCTCCCAACTCATTTATCTATCTAGTGGATGGCTATGAACAAATCATTAAAAGGGTCAACACTAGTGTCTACTAATAGAACAGATCATAGAATATAGGCAAGGAGAAAGAAGCCATACTCCTCAGGGAAGGAAGGATATGAATATCTAATCTCGCAACTTCCCCATCTGCCCTTATCCAAAATCTTGGGGAAGATTTGAAATAAATATGGATTGCCCAAATTGAACACCTTTTGTTGGGAGTTATTCCATGGGAAGATATTGACATCAGAAAACTTAAGATCGAGAAAGATCCAAGGCCCCTCAATATGTGTATTATGTAAAGTGGTAGAGAGGGATATACAACATGTCTTCTTTAGATGCCCCTTCTCTATGGACGTATGGAATTATTCAATAAATCCAATTAAATCTCTTCAATCTATTTGTAAGAGTTGGACAGACATGTTTGAAAATTGGAGGTTTCAATATCCATGGAAACGCAAGGCTGATTTAGTGTCGTTTCAAATTTGGGTTGTTATGTCGAAGTATATATGTTGGTGCATTTGGCTCTCGTGAAATCAAGCCATATTTCAAAACATTAATCCCAATCCAATATCAACAGTTATGAAGGTGTCGAAACTTCTCTTTAAGGTTATTTCATCCAGAGGCTTTCATATCACTGATATGGAAGAGATATCTACTAAAGAAATGGAATGGTCACAATCCATTAAGCCCATCTATCATGTTGGCAGCTTTAAATCGCAAAATTTCACTCCTTTGTTTGCAATCAGGCCAGAGGAAGATCAGTTCAGAAAGTGGTGAAGTTCCCTTGGAGGGAATTAATTTATTTTTTATGGAGCTTTGAAAGGAAATATGGGTGAGGTAGGAGTAGGAGGTGTAAGTTTCTTCCCTAATGAAGAAATATAGCTCAAATTCACATGGGGGTTTGAGGAAATCCTCCAATAACCAAGCAGAAGCATTAGCACTTTGGTAAGGTCTCAAACTAGCTCTTGCAAGAGGCATCCATAAAATAATTTTATTAGGGGATTCAATGCTAATTACTAAAAATATTCACAAAGATGAAGATCTCAATGAGAAATATTTCCCCCCTTTAGATATTTGGATTAGAAAAAAAAATCAAAATTTTGAATCTATATCATTTTTCTGTATAAAAAGAGAGAATAATAAAATTTCTAATGAGCAAGCCAATAAACGGGTGCATCTTGATCAAGGAATTCTTGTCATGGATCTAGGAGAAATTTCATTTCACTATATCCCTAAATCCGGATGACATAATAAAATAGAGGAAGGGGATAATTTAATCAACAGGACAAGATAGAGTGAACGGGGCCCAAGATATGTAATGGTATTAATTATTAAAATAGTTAAGATGTTAATGACATCCTTGGAGCAATGACTCTCGATTTCAAAAATAGGATCAGACTGCCCCTCCAAGTGGTTATCAAAGATGGTTCTCATCACTCTGAAGGACAAAAGATGTCATTCAACATGCGCACTCACCGTGGGATATATCACATTCTAGACCAATACTTCACTCCTTTTCTTGTGGATTAAAGCAGGATGCATGATCATTGGGTGAAGGATAGGTTGTAGGGCGTCAGCAAAATCAACAGGAACATGTAGTGCAGATACATTCAATGCAGTTCAAGGATGATGGGGATTGGATTTGAGGACATCCATGGATATAAATGGTAAGTGATAAATATGGAATTTCTTAGAATTTCAATGAAATCCCATCTGTTGTTGAGTATGGCCTCTCCAACTGAAGTCGGTGGTGAAAGTCTCAGGCCAGTGCAAGTTGTGGTTTTGTTGGAGGATAGCCTAGCAAAAATAGAAAGAGTCGATGAGTAAATCATGGTGGAAGCATGCACGCATTTATATTTGGTAATGCGAGAGATTGAGGTTCTTAGAGATGAAGTGGAGAGACTCTAATTAATAGTGGTCATCCTGACCACTAAAATGGTGTTGATGGTGCTGGACCCGCCAACATGTTAGGGGATCTCCCCGTTAAGAAGTCCCAACTAGACCTCAGACCATTTGGTGTAGGAGTCCCAACAGTGAATCGTACGGTATCACCTTTACTGTGATTGCACGTAGAGGTAAGTAATATGTCCTTGTTGGTAGCAAGGGTGTGAGATGCACAACAAGCCAAGGAAGGTGCATGAATGATTCTAACACACGGAAAGTGGAGTGAGTGTGCCCCTTGGAAACCTATGTAAACATGCAGCTTGGAAGGGAACACATGAGCAAAGATGCATCACGAACTAGAAGGCAATCAAACCAACATCACATCTCAGTGAGATTCATACATACATATATGGAAAGAGTCTATACATACATGTGTAAGCAAGCAAATACATATAGCATTAGAGTAACCAAGATAACTTAAATACAATAACAACACATGCATGAAACGTGATGGCTCTATTATATTAAGAAGTGAAAGTTACAATCATACAGTACAACCACGACCAACCACTAGTCCTGATAATGGAGCGTTACAGTCACTTTCGCCTACTCCTCCAAAGAGATGTACTAGCTCTGCACTGTGGAGAAGTCAAGGCTCATTACAATACACTCCAAGCTTTCTCTAAGATACTCCTATTGGAAGTTTGGTTTCCCAAAAGACACTACAATGAGTTATGAGGTTCTATAAATAGTAAAGGGTGGGGTGACTGTTGACATTCCCCTCTATGACTCTTCACCTACCCTCATGAATCTTCACCTACTATATGACCGTTACATCAACTATTGACACTTGGAGTTTCACTTTACAAGATGTTACATACAATCTACACATGTACCCATGTGAGACAAAATAGGCTTGAGCAATCCATGCAAGACATCACTAAGACTTAGATGGTTGTGGGAAGACCAACTCTTTGACATCCTCACTATGATTGATGGTAGCAAACTGATACCAAGCTTGGTCATCCATGATGGAGTCCACACGCTCAATGGTGACATCCTGCTAAAATTGAATGCTTGCCTCCATTGTGTACGAGTAAAACGATATGGCTCCTATATCCAACTCATATGATAACATGTGCATCATCATATTGAGTGCAGCTAAACCAGAAACATACTGATGCATAGTTTATGCATTAATATTCACGTGTGTGCTGGTGTCTATGCGCATCAACCTATCTAAATACATGTTCAGCTCTAGTCAGGCTTGGTTCTTTTCTTTGCCTCGGTGAGTGTGCCGATGGGTGGGATTGCATGCGTGTGCATAATGAAATCCATGCTCCTGAACACCCTTGCATGTGATCGAAGGCACTTCTCACCCTTTCTACTCCGTGTCAGCAGTTGAGTTGGGTCTATAACCTGTATGGGAAAAATTTCATCAGTCTGTGCATGTTGCACCTCCTGCTGTACCTGTTCCTACTACAACTCTTTCTCTCATCTGTGCAACTCCTATTCTTCCTTGAGTTTCTGCTTCAACACCTGCAACTCCTTCTATATTTCTCTCTCTACCTTCATGCGATCCACTTGTCGCGTTGTCACCTCATAGCCTCAAACTTCAAAGTTTCTTTCATCACAAGTGGATCTGCTTGAACTTGCAACTTTGCTCCGCCCTTACACTGTTAGCAACATTGCTCTTACATTTGTCACACACAGGTCCACTACCTTCTGTTGTTTCTAATGGTGCTTCTCATTGTGATGCAGTTTCCATTTCATCTTGATATCCTTGTCCATGAACAACTTGATGTCTTCATAGGCAGGAAAGTTCATAGACACTTGATCAACTACATCCCCAGTTGCGCTCTCAATGGTGTCTTTGAATCTGCTCTCCTTGAAGCCATTATACCTATGCTTCTGAGAGCTAGATGAACACCTGCGATACCTAGAGACATAGAAACACTCATTAAGAAATCTTCCAGTTGAAAACCAAAACAAACTAGAGGACTAACATGCAACATACCTATGTGACTTTCTGTGAAGACTGCACAATTTTCACCAGGAGGCTGGGAGAATGATTCCCAAAACTGCGCGAGGAACAATCTGAGTTATCGGGAGCTTGACTGACTGCTGGAACTATGCAATGCATAGTCCATCCTGGACCGTTGAGGATTGAAACTACGTAATCCGCAATTTTAGTCAACAGCGACATGCAAACCAGCAAACTGCATTGCTCAGTTTTTGGGGCCAGCAAGGCACTGCGTCCCAGACTTGCGCAATGCAAACCTGGAAGTTAGTGTTGGGCTATACTTGCACAATTTGTAGAGAGAGGGAAGAGCCTTCACTTCCAGAAATGTGGAATGCTAGCCGAGCAAGGCAAGGTTCGGGCAAGGCAACCCAGACCTGCCTACGGGTGACTACAAACATGAGAAGTCTGAATTCATGGTGAAATTGAGTGTAAATAAGAGTGAATGGTCATGCATGCAAAAATTAAGTGCGAGATTCAAAAAACAGGAAAGAATGCATGTGTGTGAAGCAGGTTGTTGCAACGTTAACCGTTGGTGCAAAAATAGTGTCATGCATGGGATAGCAATGAGATGTAAATGAAAGTTTAAACAGTGCTTGTACAAGCTAACATACATTAAAACGATAACAAGCACTCATTGAAATCAAGTAGACAACACTTACACAAAGAGAAACACAAAAAGCGACAGAAATGTAGCACAAAACATGAGAAGCAAACTTACCCTGAAACAATTAAGCTGAAAGTGCCAAATACTCCTAGATGCGATGTGGGATATCAGAGTTGTAGGATCGATGTGAGGAATGAGCTCTGTAGCATCTGGTTCATGAGTTTTGATAAGATCTAGGTTATGACGCACATGCCACCAATCTAGGAAAAAGTGACACTTGGCAGGAGGTTTCTAAAACGATCTTTACATGTAACCTCTAGCTGCTAAAAATAAATCCCTCAAATCTAGGGATGCCTTTTTCATGTTGTCTTTTTTTATTTCTAGCAAAGTAGATCATGCATGTAAATTAACTTTACTCGGTCCCGGAGGGAACCGGTCAACCTGAAGGCACATACATCGATCTGTGAGCCTGGGATGAAACTTTACACAGTTTTCGGGTTGAGCTATGTTGGTTGTCCCTAGAGGATTGTGCAATTTCTGGGGTCAACAGGTGACTGTCTCCCAGAATTGCCCAATTTATACACTAAGCTACAATGACGGGCCAAATTGCGTAGTTTTCTGAAGGAGGACTACCTTACTGTTTTGTGCAATTCTGGAGCCCAGTGGGCTACTTAGCTTATTTGTGCAATTTCTAGAGGGATGGGTGGTTCCCCTCCAGAATTGTACAATATTCTAGGTGAGTGTCTCAGCCAGAAAATAGTCTAAGTCCATAATGTCAACCTGTGGGAGGAAGACAAATAAGCTGACATGCACAGGCCGGTCAACCATTGAAACTCAGTTGAAGCCTATGTACTTGACAGTGCAAGACATGCTGCTAAGGATGCTTGGCAGGGAGGCTCCAAAACGAAGCTAAGGAAAAATTTTGGAGGGTGGTTGTGGCCGCTACAACACTTGGTGACACACTGGTAGACATCTAGCTCTCTACATGGACCTTGTTCATGAAAAGCAAGTCTAACACCTCCAGAAGTATTGTTCAATTCTCTGATTGTCTCGGCTTCCACACTTGCTTAATTGTAAGGTGTAGCATCCGCCATGCTCTTTTTTAGTCCACACACATTTCAAGCCAAGCCAACACAGTTGTTTCAACTGGGATGAGTGGTATATTGGTGCACAAGCCATATGATATTTAGATTTTAAGTTTTCATCTCTGGTGTTGCTCTGCTACTAGCAGACCTGGAGAGTACCCCAGCAGAGTCACACAGGAACAAAACCATCGTTCCATTGCCAGCAAGCCTGGTTAGTACCCTGGCAGAGTTACTTGCATCACCTCTCTGTGCAGGAAGCCTTTCTCTTCTTTTGCCTTATTCATTTTCGTTTTTTTCGAACTTTTTTCACATTTTCATTTTTTCAATTTCATTTTCAAAATTATGCATAACACTTATTCATTTCAAAGGTGGAAGAGGGATCCCAAATTATTGATAGAAGAATAGGTTGTTCCTTCAGAGAAGTAGTTTGTATATACCTCTGACATGCTTGTTAAAGTTTTCCCACTCACCTTACACTACTTGACTGAGCTGACAAGGGTTAACCCAAAACAACCGACTAGAGTAGGTGACATTAGTTAGCTCACAACCATTGTGTTTTCACCAAGGCTCACTTCGATCAAAACTTATTTTCCCTTGATGTATCATGGACTAAAGACAACAAGTTTTTCATACAGAGGTAGGATAACAAATAACCAAGTATTGATAGCTACACAAATCCTCTTGTACTTTACCAAGCTTGTTTTTAGAGTCTCGCACAGTTTCATGTGAAACTAACCTATGGACATAAACAAACAAGAAAACAAAGCAAAAGCAGAAGTAAATGCATAATAAAAGCGAGTAAGAAAACAAGCAGGCAAACAAACAAACATGCAAACTAAGAAGAAAACATACACGCAAACAAACAAACCAAAAGAAAACACTACTCCTACTCCTAAGCTAATGGTGCATGGGTCTGCTTATGTAAAGTGATACTTCCAATATAGCCATCGGTGCATTGGTCAACCCATGTTGGTGAAGGCATGGTTCACAAACAGCATAGCTATGTGAACCAGCAAACATGAAAGATATAACAATGAAGCCAAATTCACTTTAGTTTAAGTGTTTCCACAGAAACGAAGTGATTGAAAGTGCATGACATGCACCTTGTGGAATTTCCATGGTGTTGTGCTATACTACATGCAGATGTTAAGTGTATGCATTCTCTTAACTATGACATGCAAGAAAACTTGAGAAAGGTAAACCACTTACGTTGCGCAAGTGTTCTTGCAGTGTAAGATTCCTCTAATGCATGAGCGACGAGATTGTGTAGTTCGAGTGAAGGAAGTGAAATCTGAGTGTTATAATGATCTTCAGTGCATACAAATCAGTGATGAGGAGCCTTGGGTGTTTGAAAAAAATCCTGATCAGAAATGAAACCAACCTTAGGATAACGAGGGCTTGACATAACCATCAGCTCGGGCTGAAGTGCCTCAACAATCTGCGGGGTTTCAACTACGTTGACAGATAGATCATCATAGACTAGTGTCTTAGATAGATTAACAACTATTGGATCATCATCATGATTGGATGAAGAAGCAGAGGGATCACGAAAACCAAGATCAGAAAATTCAAGATGTTTTTCAGGATCCTCATGATTTTATGAATCACATAAAGGGGTAGATGAGAATCAAGAATGTTCCCCCTCTATGTTTCCCAAAAAACCAGATGAAGAATCAAGTGGTTATTCAATGAATGATTTTTCCTCTCTGCTTCAAATTATGGACTAACATCCAATGTGTTTTGCAAGTGATCATCAATAGGTGCATCCATAAATGGAGATACACATGGGAAATTAGGGATGGAATAAGCATCAAAGATATCAGGGGAAAATGGAGGAGGCATGGACATAATGGAATCATCCTTCACCGTGGGTTGATGCTTAGGTTCCCAGTCATACTCTTTATGAATGATATCGTAGGTTGGTTGTGCAACACCAACACCATTGATAGTTTGATCCTCTCTCATAATAGGTGTAGAGTCTAGAATGGAAGAACACAAGACAATGCAATTCGAAGGATCATCAGAACACGAAAGCAGAGGTTAAGGTAAGACATGCATGTGACAATCAATGGGCTTTACAACCAAATCTGTGTGAAAATGAGAGAAGTGATGGTGGGAGGATGAGATAGTCGAACGGATGTGTGTGCATGTTCTCCCACGTCACTTTGCGGTGGTGGAGTTGTTTGATGAGAGGACAGAGGACAGTCACTTGTGACAGTGACCATGTTTGTCTGTAACTGTAGCTCCATCATTGAAGTATGTTGAGCGGGGTTTGAGGTTGAACTTCTTCTTGGGATTGACATATTTGGTGAGACAATATTCAAATCTATTCATAAGATACTGGAATTACTCTGACTTTTTGGAGCTTGAAACTGCAATACACAGAAGCGCTCCCGAAAATCCTGATGCAATTCTTGAGGAGTTTTCTGTTGTTTTAATAGTTTTCTATCAAGAGGTTTTGGATCAAAATGATGGAAAGTAGATTCAATGAGCTCACAAAAATGCTCAAGTGAGTGCACACTACCGGGTGATAGACATCAGCACCACTGTTGTGGATATTCGCAAAGTGTGTGTGCAAGAAGCACACTGGCCTCTTCTACATAAAACTTGTCTACAAGGAATTCATAGAAGTCTTCTAAGTACTCAGGCCATGCTATTTCACCTTCACCATCATACGTGAAATCCAACAAGAGATTAAAAAACTACCTCATGATGTCAAGAGGTTCAGCATGCGAAAAACATTCCAGAGGGATGAGATTGACAATATCCATGATGGAGTAGCATGATCCAGATGACATATTTGTGAAGATTCAAAACAGGATGTGAGGACTCAGCTTGTCATGTGGCCCTTCTTCTAGCACCAAAATTCCAAAATGTTGACGGTGTTGGAAACGTCAACATTTCAGGGGATCTCCTCGATTAGAAGTCCCAAATAGACCTCAGACCATTTGGTGTAGGAGTCCTAGCAGTGGGTCATATGGTATCACCTTGATTGCGGTTGCCCATAGAGGCAAGTAATATGTCCTTATTGGTATCAAGGGTGTGACATGTGTAGAAAGCCAAGGAAGGTGCAGGAATGGTTCTAACACACGAAAAGTGGAGTGAGTGCGCCCCTTGGAAACCTTTGTAAACACACAACTTGGAAGGGAAAACATGAGCAAAGATGCATCACGAACTGGAAGGCAGGCGAACCAACAATCCAAAGTGATGGTTGAACCGACAATACATCTCAGTAAGATTCATACATACATATACAGAAAGAGTCTATACATACATGCGTAAGCAAGTAGATACATATATCATTAGAGTAACCAAGATAACTAAAATACATTAACATCACATTCATGAAATGTGATGGATGTGTTATATTAAGAAGTGAAAGTTCCAATCATACAGTACAACCATTTCCAACCACTAGTCTGGATAGCAGAACATTACAATCACTGCCGCCTGATCCTCCAAAGAGATGTACTAGCTCTGCATTATGGAGAAGTCAAGGCTCGTTACAATACACTCCAATATTTCTCTAAGATACTCCTATCAGAAGCATGGCTACCCAAAAGACTCTATAATGAGTTATGAGGTTCTATAAATAGAGAAGGGTGGGGTGACCCTTGACATTCCCCTTTGTGACTCTTCACCTACTATATGATTGTTACATTCAACTATCGACACTTGGACTTTCAGTTTACAAGATGTTACATACAATCTACACATGTAACCATGTGAGACAAAATAGGCTTGAGAAAGCCATGCAAGACATCACTAAGACTCGAACAGTTGTGGGAAGACCAAGTCTTCGACATCCTTGTGATGATTGACGGTAGCGAACTGATGTGAATCTTGGTCATCTATGATGGTGCCCATGTGCTCAATGGTGACATCCTACTGAAAGAAAACTCTTGCCTCCGTTGCATCCGGGTACATCAATATGACTCCTTTGTCCAAATCGCCTAATAACATGCACATCATCATCTTTAGTGCAGTTGGACAAGCAACATACTGATGCATAGTGTTTGTGTTGATCTTCAAGTGTGCGTTGGTGTCTATATGCATCAACCTATCGAAATACATGTTCATCTCTAGTCAAATTTGGTTCTTGTCTTTGCCTCAGTGATTGTGCCAATGGGTGGGATCGCATGCATGCACCTAATGAGAGCAATCCTCCTAAACACCCTTGCATGAGATCAACGACACTTCTCACCCTATCTCTCTGTGCCAACTGTTGGGCTTGGTCTATAACCTGTATGGCCGCATTTTCATCAGTCTATGCATGTTGTGCCTCCTGTTGTACCTGTTCTTGTTGCAACTCTTTCTCTTGTCTGTTCAACTCTTGTTCTTCCTTGAGTTTCCGCTTCAGCACCTGCAACTCCTTCTCTATTTCTCTCTTTGTCTTCGTGTGACCCTCTTGTCACGTAGTCACCTCATAGCCTCAAACTTCAACACTGCTTTCATCACAAGTGGATCTACTTGAAATTGCAAATTTGCTCCGCCTCTGCATTGTTAACAACCTTCCACTTGAATTTGTCACATGCAAGTCTACTACCTTCTGCTGCTGCTGATGGTGTTTCTCATTGTGATGCCACTTCCATTACATCTTGATATCCTTTTCCATGAACAACTAGATGTCTTCATAGATAGGCAAGTTCATAGACACTTGATCGAATGCATCTCCAGTTGCGCTCTCAACAGTGTCTTTGACTCTACTCTCCTGGAAGCCATTATACTTGTATTGCAGAGAGGTAGACGAACACCTGTGACATCTAGAGACATGGCAACACTCATTTCAAGCAATATATCAGTTGAAAACCAAAACAAACTAAAGGACTGACATGCAACATACTTGTGTGACTGTCTATGAAGATTGCACAATTTTCACCGAGAGGCTGGGAGATTGACTACCAAAACTGCACAAGGAACATTCCAGGCTATTGGGAGGTTGACTAGCTATTGGAACTATGAAATTCACAGTCTAGCCTAGCCTGTTGAGGACTGAAACTGTGCAATGCACAATTTCAGTCAGCAATGACATGCAAACCCGCAAAATGCATTGCGCAGTATCTAGGACCAACAAGGCATTGCCTCCTAGAATTGCACAATGTAAGCTTGGAGGTCATTTTTGGGCTAGACTTGCACAATTTCTGGAGGGAAATCAGAGCCTTCACTTCCATAAATGCGCAATGCTAGCCAAGCAAGGCAAGGTCCGGGTCAAGGCAGCCCAGAATCGCCGACGGGCAACTGAAAACATGAGAAGTCTCAATGCATTGTGAAACTGAGTGTAAACAAGAGTGAATGGTCATGCATGCAAACAATAAGTGCAGGATTCATAAAATGGGAAAGAATTCATGTGTGTGAAGCAGGTCGCCACAACAACGACCGTCGATGCAAAAACAGTGTCATGCATGCAACAACAGTGAAATGCAAACGAAAACTGAAACGGTACTTCTACAAGATAACATACATTAACATGACAGCAAGAACTCATTTAAATCAAGTAGACAACACTTACACAAAGCGAAAAACAAAAAAGTGACAGAAATGCAATGCAAAACATGAGAAGCGGGCATACCCTAAAATAGCTAAGCTGAAAGTGTCGAAGATTCATGGATGCGATGTGGGATGTTAGAGCTGTAAGATTGATGTGAGGAATAGCTCTACAAAGTTCGGTTCATGATTTTTGATAAGATCGAGGTTATGATGCACAAACCACAAATCTAGGAAAAAGCAACACTTAGCGAGAGGTTTCTAAAACAATCTTTGCATGTAACCTCCAGCTGCTAAAAATAGATCCCTCAAATATAGGGATGCCTTTTTCATGTTGTCTTTTTCTATTTCTGGAAAAGCAACTCATGCATGCAAATCATCTTTGCTCAGTCCTAGAAGGAACCGGTCAACCTGAAGGCACATGCATTGGTCTGCAAGCCTGGGATGAAATTTTGCACAGTTTTTGGGCTGAGTTGGGTTGGCTTTGCCTAAGGAAATGTGCAATTTTTGGGGTCAGCAGGTGATTGTCTCCTAGAATTGTGCAATTTCTGGGCCGAGTTGTAGTGTCGGGCCAGATTGCGCAGTTTTCTGAAGGAGGACTGCCTAACTGTTTTGCGCAATTCTAAAGCCCAGCAGGTAGTTGATTTGCACAATTTTTAGAGGGAAGGACGGTTAGCTCGAAGAGAATGAAATTCTCTAAGAGCTCAGAGCCAGAGCTCATTAACCAATTCCAATCGAATAGGTGTATTACGTCGATTTTTTCGAGTCGTATATCTAGAAATCGCCCCCACCCTCTAGAATTGTGCAATTTTCTAGGGGAGTGTCTCAACCAGCAAATAGTCTAAGTCTGGAATGTCGACCTGCGGGAGGGAGACAAATAAGTTGGCATGCATAGGTGGCAGGCCACTGAAACTCAGCTAAAGCCTATTTACTTGACATTGCAAGACATGCTGCTAAGGATGGTTGGCAAAGAGCCTCCAAAATGAAGCTAAGGAAAAATTTTGGAGGGTGGTTGTAGCGGTACAACAAGTGGACAATCTTAGTTCGAAGGTAGAAGGAATAGAAGTGACAGTCGAAGCAACACCTATAGGTGTCCTCAAGGAGGTCTTTGGACTCCAAGATCCCTTCTCTCCTGGAGCAGAACCATCAGGCAAGCCTAAGGAGAAGTTGATATCAGAGCTTCCAATGCAGATAGTGGAAGAGAATGGAAATGTGTTGATAGTCAACAAGCCTCTAGGAATGTAGTCCTCTTTTAGAATATTTCTTTTTTATAAATGTTTTCTAAAATAGTATTATAGAATGGACTATTTTGGAGATCATATAAGATAAATCTTGTTAGAGGCATAATTTTGCATATGTAGGGTAGCAGTGGACCTCATTTTGAATCATTTTGGAATGCAATACATGATGAACAGTCCATGAATGTAAAGGTACTCATTGTTTACCAGATTGACTAATACAAGCTACCCATTTCTTAAAAAAAAAAAATGCATTAATTGAGGGAAATCATATCACTTTAATTTAAAGGAAAAATCTACATTCAATCATCATAACAAGAATGTCATTAGCTATTATTTAATTTACCATTTGGCTACCATTTAATTTACCTCTGTGGATTTGGATTTCATTGTTTTGTTTATCTTATTTAGGGTGGATTTGGATTTCATTGTTTTGTTTATCTTATTTAGGGATTTTTTCAAGGGTTATGTAAATTGATTGGGCTTTCAAATTTTTAGTAAATTTATATAGAGGTGATGAAACGGAGTTCTATAATTGTTTCTAGTGAAATCCTAAAAAAATACGCAACGCTGACAAGGTCATTGTTATCAATGCTTTGTCTGTACCAATGGTTAGTGAGAGAATATACTGGAGATGGGGACAAATTTGTTGCTCTCAAAGTCACCCTCAACTCTGAATTGACATCTTGCATGGATTCACAATAATATGGTGCAATGTTGCTTCATGTTTATCGTATGATGTTTCTCGGATTATTAGAAGTATTTAGATGGAAAAAAATATAAAAATAATCCTTGCTATGTTTCCCCTTATCACTCACTACACATGACGTGATCAACGCAATTCACTCCCTCAAATTATGAGAGAGTAATTGAATTCCAATGTGAACCACGTTGTTATTGTCTCAAATTCTAATCTCTTACAATTTGAGGAGCGTTGCTTTTAAATTTATGGTGAATGTGAAAATAAAAATTGAGGATAGTCATTAATCATATTTTTAGGCTCATAGGCATGGTCTATTTCAAAGAATTTTATTTTTTATTTTTTATTAAATAGAGAGTCGAGATTAGATATTAGAGAATTTTATTTTTTTATTAAATAGATGGTCGAGATTAGATATTGAGAGAAGGTTCATAGTTCTATGCAAGATTGGATGGATGAGATTTATCTTTCACCATCATCTTGTTTGTTTTCCCTTCATAATATAATTAGTATTTTTTTTACAAATAGCAAGGGGATGTATGTTTTACTCCAAAACTTTCAAAACTTTCTCCACTTTGACCTGGGCATTGGATTAAAAAATGATGTATTTGATTATAAACCTCCATGTAGCATGTTTGTAGTCTTCCCTTCACATCCCTGGAAGCTTAAAGAAACATATTGGCACGTAGATCGATCACTTTGTTTAGTGGTGTTATACAAGTAGCTACTCACCATGTGATGACCATGTGATGGTCACCATCTTGATAATAATATTTAGCTACTCACCATGTGATGGCATCTATTAGTTTTTAGGGTAGTAGGTTTTAGGTTTTAATTTCACACTAAGTTAGTCTGATAATTGTTTTAATGTTTATAATATTTAGTTTTAATGTTTTAGGTTTATTATGTTTTAGGTTTTAGGCTTATTAGGAAATATATGCTAGTTTAGGTTTTAGGTTTTATTAGTTTATTATTTAGATTTATTATTTTTAATAATTAGGTTTTGGGTTTTACTATTTAAGTTTTAAGGTTTTATTAGTTTATTATATTTTTAATAATTAGGTTTTGGGTTTTTGCTATTATTAGGTAGGTTTTATTTTAGGTTTTATACTTGAGATATAATAATATGAGTTTTATTATCGGTTTAATAATAATAATATTAGGTTTATAATAATATTATATAATATTAGGTTTATATCATTATCATTATTTAATATGAATGAGTACATTTCACTTAGTGGAATCAGTAACTTTGTACATATAATTGTTATTATTTTGCCAAGTAGAACTATTATTTCATAAATGTCACAAGGACCAACTTACAGCCTATATCTGAAGACTAGATACCACACAGTGGGAAACGTGAAATGTGTGTCATACCACTTGAGCTAAGTTCTTTAGACTATAACACTAATATTAATTAATAGTAATATTCTCCTTAAAATATATATATTGATAGAATTAATATTAATATTAATAATATTATTAGTAATTATAATAATTTTCATTAATACTTTATTACATTAATATATTACAATATTTATGAAATAAATATATAATTATGTAATAATAATAATTCATGGTAAAACATGAATCAATCATGTTACACATGGTTGAATAAATGGAACATGGTCAACCGAGATTCTCTGGGGTTGAATATTAGGTTTATAATGTAATATTAGGCTTATAATAAATATATATAGCACTATATTTAATTATACTAATATTTTCCTTAGAAAAATATTGATAATAGTAATAGTAATATCTATAAATTAATATTTAATATTGATAACATTAATAATAATATTATTAATAATTATAATATTGTTCCATTAATACTTTATTACATTAACAATATTACATTAATTATAAAAAAATATTATTAATGTAAACATAATATTCATGGTCAACCATTATCAACATGGTTGAATTATCAAACATGTTAGAATAGCCGACCATGATCAACCATGGTCTACCAATGTCAACCATGATGGTCAATCAAGATATTTATGGTTAGAATGGTCGAACATGGTCAACCAAGGTCTTTAGGAATGAATATGGTCAACCATAATGTTGAATCAAGGTCTCTATGTTCAACCATGATCAACCATGCCTAATCATGGCCAACCATGGTCAATCATGATCAATAATGATCAACCATGGTCAATTAAGGTCAATCATGGCAACCCATGATCAACCATGGACAACCAACTGTTGATTTTTATAGTGCAGTTAAAGCAAGCATAATTTTCTGCTAGATAATACTTCCAATGATACAATTTATCTTCTTAGCACATTGAGGTCATTAGGAAATTACAATTCAGAAAATGTCAACCATAAATGAAGTAGGGTAGTAGAGATCAAAGTAAAAATAAATATTCATAAGAGACAAAATTTACCTCGAGAAAACCCTAAAACTGTTGGGTGTGTGTTATATTCTTTCCATGACTAGTGGCTGTTGAGAAATGGAAACAAGAAATTCAAGTTTAAATTTGTCCTTGAATTTAAACTGTGAATTAAAATCGAAATCTATTCTCATAGCAAGTTATAGATAGTCAATTAAGTTTAATTAACTTAATTAGCTTAGGAATTTCGAGTTGGAAGTCTTTATGAAGTCATGTATATGTTCTCCCTAAGTTTTAGGGGTCCAGGATGAGTTTAATTGAGTTGTAATTAGATAACTCAATATATTGAGTTATGTTCAGTTAAATTAGTTCCAAACTGTTTGTGGAAATAATAGAGAGTTAACAGTTAGTTAGTGCACTAGAAAGACCCAATTGAGACTAGCATGCAGGGATAGTGTACTATCAGTTGTATGATTTACTGAGTTGTATAGATCATGCATGCAATCAGAAATTCAACCTAGATTGGATTGTGCAGTTTTGGAAGCATTAGATTCCCATTAATATGGTTTATTCAGCCATAGGATTTGTGCAAGGAAATAAGGACTTGGAGAGTTGCAGAATAGGCTAAGGATTTGGCTTGAGCTGGCTTGTGAGCTGAGAGTTGATTATACTTGTGCAGGGATTGTTATTGTGAGAACAAGCATTACATTCCCATCTTGGATTTCTAATTAATGAAATATAGATAGTAGGGGTTTTGAGTTGTGGATTTCCCCGAATACATATTGTGTTATCTGCCATTGATTAATCTTCCTCTTGTCGATTATTGTTTTCATCAATCTATTGGTTTCCCTTGGTTGAAAGTAGAAGTAGATTCTTATCCTTTGCTTTAGTAAATTGCATGAGCTTGTGAATCTACAGGAAATTCTACTCGGTATTGGAGCTAGATTTGTAGAAATTTTCTACATGATATCAGATTTGAAGATAATATACTAGAGGAGAATTCAAAGTTTTGATTTTTGGGCTATAGGTGAAATTTGAATTTGCAATACATATTTTAGGATCGGCAAATGGCATTCTACAATTTATGGCTCGAGTATGCCTTGGAAGGAAGCTTGAATTTTATAGCCTTGAGAGACAAAATGGAGGTTGTGCTAGAGGATAATGGCTTGAAGGAATTCGTCGATCAATAAATTCCTGTCGGCAACATCGGATCCATAGAATTTGGTCGAATGGAAGAAGTGTGTGGTGAAGGAGAGGTAGATAATCCTTGAGGGAGTTCGATACCACATTGTCTCGAGCCTCCATGGAAAGGAAACTATGTATGCTAAGTGGAAAAAATTGACAGACTTGTATCAGAACAGGAGTGACCAAAGGAAAATGGCACTAAAGGACAAACTTCGCAAAATCAAAATGGAGAAAGGCAAGACTATACTTAACCAAGTTCACTCAGTGTCGTGATGAACTTGGAAGTGTTGGAATCACGGTTTCCGAGGATGATATGGTGAGTCTTGCTCTTCTAGGACTCCTAAAGAGTTGGCATAGTTATCAAGATGCTATCATTGGTTAGGAGAAGCTTCCAAATTGGGAACAACTATGGTCGGATTTGATGCAGAAGGAGATCAGGAGGAACACCAGGGATGGATCTTCATCAAATAATGATGATGAAGAGAACTGTGCCTTAGCGATTAATATGAAGAAGGGGAAAGGGAAATATTCCCATTCCAAGTTAGATTCTTATCATCGAGGTAAGAAGAAATACATGACAAACTTAAGTGCTTTCATTGTCATGAGCTGGGCTATTTTGCTACAAATTTTCCACTTAAGAAGTCCAAGAAGAAGCCCCCGAGAGGAGCGGCGGGTGAGGCTTTGGCCTCTCAATTCGAATTGGACTTTTCCCTCATTTCATGCATGGTGTCATCAATGATGGGAAGTGTATGGTACTTAGACAATGGAGCTTCATTCCACATGACTAGTGACAAGGAGTTATTCAGTGACTTGGAGGAGAAATATCTCTTGATGCATATCGAGATCGGTGACGACGAGAAGTATAGTGCCAATGGATTGGGCACAGTTCTTTTCAAAGGGAGAATGGGGCTACACTCACCTTGAAGAATGTTATGTATGTTCTCGGGCTAAAGAAGAACTTGCTATCCATTGCCATGCTTGAGGATAGAGGATATGATGTGATCTTCTAGAAAGAAAAGGCATTCCTTTGACACATAGCCACAGATCACATAAATAAGATAGGGATTTAGGTGAAGAATCTCTATAAGTTGGAGGTAGAGGAGTGTGCTACTTTGAGTGCAAAATTTGAAAGGGTGCAGAGTCGAGATATTGGTGAGTTTTGGCACATGCGATTGGGCCACTTGCATCATGGGGCTTTAAAGATATTACAGTAGATCTCTACCGGTCTTCCCAAAGGTGTACTTGTCGAGCACGTTGATACATGCAAGGGGTATACTTTGGGAAACTACACCAAGTATTCCTTTCACAAAAGAGATAGTTGAACAAAGGCTATTCTAGAGCGAGTCCATTCAGATGTGTGTGGACCATTCTCGGTGACATCCACGGATAAACACAGTTATTATGTTATATTTTTTTATGACTTTTCTCAAAAGTGTCTGCTATTTTGCATGTATAAAAAGGATTAATCCTTCACAAAGTTTTGTGAGTTTAAAGAATTAGTGGAGAAAGAGTCGAGAAAGAAGGTTAAATCTCTATGGAGTGATAATGGTGGTGAGTATGTCTCAAATGATTTTAAGAACTTCTGTGTAGTGGAAGGGATTAAACGAGAGTTGACGACACCCCATAACCCTTAGCAGAATGGAGTGGCCGAGAGGAAGAACAAAAGCATAGTAGGGGTAGCGAGGGAGATGTTGCATGATTAGGACCTACCACTACACTTATGGGCTAAGGCATACAACATAGTGGTTTATGTTCAAAATCGTAGCCCACATCAGATACTTGGGATGAAGAGACCAGAGGAGGCTTATTCCAGTAAGAGGCTAGATGTTGGTCACTTCAGGATTTTTGGGTCATCGGCATATTTCCATGTGACCAAAGATGCATGGAATAAGCTTGAGCCGAAAACATAGTTGGGGATATTTTTGGGGTACACTGATACACCTCACAACTATCTAGTGTACTTGCCGACCAACAGGATGACAGTGGTTTTCAAGGATGTTAGATTCGATGAGGAGAAGGCCATGTGAGTTTCCCTTGAGAGGGAGATTGAGCTACATGTGGTTGAGGAGATTTTAGCTCCTAAGGTTGAGGAGACTCGGATTGATTTGGAGCAGCCACATGTAGAGGATCCGGGAGTGGAGACATCTACTCAGACAAAGTCTTCCAGAGATGGGAGAAAGCACACCAGAGAGGCGAATAGATTGTTGTCAGATGCTAGAGAGAATGTGGGAGCACCCACATCATAGCATAGATAGAGGAGGTCACCTGACAAGTACACTGGATACATAGATCTTATGAGCGAACATGTTGTGACAAATCTATCTTCCTTTGAGGAATCAGTGCAGCAGTCGATTTGGGTTAATGCTATGGTGGAGGATTATGACACCATAGTTCATAACATTGTTTGGGATGTGGTCCCAAGACTGGAGTACAAGTCAATGGTGATATCCCATTGGGTTTACAAGGTAAAACAAGCTACATACGGTAGTGTGGAGAAGCATAAGGCCAGATTTGTGGCCCGTAGATTTTCATAGGTAGAGGGGATTGACTATGATGAGACCTTTGATACTGTTGCAAGGTACTCATCGATCAAATCTATATTGTCACTATCAACACAGATGGTTTGGAAGATAGATTAGATGGATGTAAAGATAACCTTCCTTAATGGCATGATTGAGGAAGAGGTGTACATAGAGAAGCCTGAAGTGTTTGAGACATTTGACCATGAGTTGCATGTGTGTCGGCTCAAGAGAGAATTGTATGGGCTAAAGCAAGCATCCTATGCTTGGTAAACCATGATAAATAGCTACTTCACTGGGTTGGGCTTCACAAAGAGTGAAGCGGATGCTAACCTATACCACCTAGTGGTGGGAGGTAAAATGTTGATCATTGTACTTTATGTTGATGTTCTCATACTAACAGGTGATGATCAATTGATCAAGTATTGCAAGGAGGACCTTTCAAGAGAATTTTAGATGAAGGACATGAGGCTCATGCATTTCTTTCTTGGCATGGAGGTATGGCAGGGAGATGGGGAGTTGTTTGTGTCTCAGGGCAAGTATGCCAATGACATACTCAGGAGATTCCGCATGGAGAGAAACAAACCCATGGAGACTCCTCTGGTAGGTAATTGGAGGAAGGAGGATGCTAGTTCAGGGGAAGTAGTGGAAGCTACTATTTATAGGCAGCCTATGGGTTCACTCATGTACTTGGTGAACACATGACCGGATATGTGCTATGCAGTTAACCAGTTTATTCAAGATGGTTAGGCCTATCAAGTTGTATTGGAAGGCGGAAAAGCATGTGTTTAGATACCTAAGGGGAACTTATCAATATGGATTATGCTACAGATGGATAGAGGGAGTGAAGCTTCAAGCTTCACTGTTGCAAATTGGGCAGGGAGTCCATCCAACTGGAAGAGAACATCAGGAGGGATCTGCAGTATTGGGTCAGTTGCAATTTCTTGGTATAGCAGGAAATATAGATCAATTGCACTCAATTCGGCAGAGGCAGAGTACATGGCTACGAGGCAGGCAGCTTGTGAGGCCATGTAGATGAGGAAGATCTTGGTTCGTTTGTTTGGTCATTAGATGGATCTGATAGTGATTTACTACAATAATCAGAGTTGTATCAAGCTCTCTCAAAATCTAGTTTTTCATGATTGGTCCAAGCATATTGATATATGATATTATCATCTCAGAGATTGTGTATTGAGGAAGATTATGTTGTTAGAGAAAATTCCCACAGAGGAGAAATATGCTGACATTTTGACAAAGGGATTGTCAATATGTAAATTCGGGTTTCACAGAGATAGGATCGAGGTAGCTGATAATCCCTTTCTTGTTGAGAGGGAGTGTTGAGAAATGGCAACAAGAAATTCCAATTTAATTTTTTCCTTTAATTTAAACTGTGAATTAAAATTGAATTATATTCTCATAACAACTTGTAAATAGTTAATTGAGTTTAATTACCTTAATTAGCTTAGGAATTTCGAGTTGGAAGTATTTTTTAAGTCATGTATATGTTATACCTAAGTTTTATGGGTCTAGGATGAGTTTAATTGTGAGTTCTAATTAGATAACTCAATTTACTAAGTTATTTTCAATTAAATTAGTTCCAAATTGTTTGTGGAACTAATAGAGAGTTAACAGTCAGTTGGTGCACTATTGCATCCACAAGTGTCACTCTACTTAATTCAAGATTCCCTCATCAGAAACTCACGCATGTTGATTCTGAGAAAGATCCAGTTGACACTAGAGTGCAGGGACAATGTACTATCAATTGTATGATTTACTGAATTTTATAGATCATGCATGCAATCAGGAAGTCAACCTAGATTGGATTGCGCAATTTTGGAAGCATTAAATTCCCATTAATATGGGTTATTCAGTCATAGGAATTGTGCAAGGAAATAGGGACTTGGAGAGCTACAGAATAGGCTAACGATCTAGCTTGAGCTAGCTTGTGAGCTGAGAATTGATTATACTTGTGTAAGGACTGTTCTTGTGAGAACAAGCATTGTATTCTCATCTTGGATTTCTAATTAATATAATATAGATAGTAGGGTTTTTGAGTTGTGGATTTCCACGGATACATATTGTGTTATGTGCCATTGATTTATCTTACTCTTGTTGATTACTATTTTCATCGATCTATTGGCTTCCATTGGTTAAAAGTAGAAGTAGATTCTTGTCATGTGCTTTAGTAAAGTGCATGAGATTGTGAATTTATAGGATATTCTACAGTGGCGCATGCGGGGTGGGTCATAGGGGGGGATAACCTCCCATGTTCATTACGTTGGGCACAACAAGAGGGTCACAGGGAAGGCGTAGCCCCCCCTGTCGGGAGGTTTCAGGTGGGCGTATCTCCCCTGTACGGGTCTGAGGCAGCACACTGAGAAAAAGAAATTAGACCCTATATTAGGTGGGCAGACATACCTATGGTTTTGTGCATGGGTTTCACACATGGTTTTAGGCATGATGGTTTTCTGCTCATGGTATTTTGTAGATTCGGTCAAGGGAACTATGGTTATGTTCTAATACAAGGTTAATGGATTGGGGTTTATGAATGTTTTGGAATGTAGACATACATATTGTAACACTGAAAGGAACATAATGAAAAATCAATCTAGTAGTCCTGGTTTTGGGATCCAGGGGAAATCTCTGTGTATTTATTTTATATTCTCATCATTGTTTATTTTCTATTTTTTAGAATTCATCCGCATGTAATCCGTCAGTTCCACTTCCTCAATGTGACTTAGCGGATCGAATCATATCATAGTGGCCTCTCATCACATGTTCACCCTGGTTGGCAGATTACTTGGGTAGATGTGGGAGGAGAGTGCTATAAAAACCCACAACTTCTCTCTCTTATGAAACATCAAGGAAGAATTCAAGTGCATTTCATCAAGTGAGGTCCTGCCACCCAAACAAAATACTTCCTTTTATGCAACTTGATCTGTTGTTTGAGTCTTTAAGGCAAAATATAAATAGAATGATCTTCCTTCACACGAGCGAGTACTTCCAAACAATAAGATGATGCCAAAGACAAACTCAAGAACCTTCCTTTCTTCCTCATTGTCCTTTTCTCCTTCCTCGCTTTGATTTACTTAAGATATGTGAAATTGATTAGTGCCTTTGAAGGTCAAATGACTCTTCTATATATAGCATATTGGTGTGGTGAAACTACCTTCTTGTGGGGCCAACTTGGTGGGTTGGGCAACCCATCACTTGGTGGTTTATTTTCCTTTTTACATTCATTATTTTTTCATTGATCCAAGAGCCCTACAAGGGATTTTACATCATGACCTTAATCTTGACCTTGTCAAAACCCCTGGGCACACAATGGGTGCCAAAACCAATAAAATAATCAATGGGAAAGAAACCCATTCTTCAATAAATCATTTTCCTTTTGCAAAATATAATTTTATTTTCCTTTTATTTGATGAGTACATGGATTACATCAAATCATGGTACATAAACAATTTATGAAGGCTAAATCTAGTTACAATTTTCAACATCAACCTCTTAAACAATTGGAATGGCTAATTGGTTATGGAAGGATCTTGATGTGTCACAACCATGGGGGATGGCTATACTCTAAATAGGCCAAAGAAGCCTTGAATCTACTACTTATGAGTAGAATTTCCCATTGATTAAATCAACCTAAATGTAAGAGTAAATGCCTTTATTTAGAGCGAAGAATAAAAGGAAAGAGTCTCCATAGAACATCTAATAAAAGGTGTGAAAGAGTTCACTAAAGAACTCGATGACTTGATGAAATTTGTGAAAATGCTTCATTAAGCCTTGATGGCCTTTAGAATTAATTTGAATTCTAAGAATCCTTGTGGGGATGTTTGTGTCATTGAAAAAATGGTATATATCCATGTTTTAGAATAAGAATACTTGGAGGTATCCTTGTGTTTGAGCCTTAGGAGGAATATGCTTCTTATGAAAGTAGGCCTTGATAACTAGCCCTTGTTTAGCTGATATTGTATTGGATTGTAAGCCCTATGTTTATCTACTTTGAGAAGAGTGGGAAGTTTCACTCAAATAGTAAAACTATGAGCGATGGCCTTCTTTTGAATCCCTGAAGAAAAGCTCGATTAATTTGGATGTAGATTAGAGGAGTTTTGTTATGCCTTATAGGTTGAAGTGGATCTCAACGTCCTTAGAAGGATTTGGGTAAGTACATGCCCTATTGGAGTTAGATACAACAATTGGAAGAACTATTTCAAAATTCATATTGTAAGCCTATCCTCTATTAAATTTTGGGCATTGAACTTTGGCCTTGGACCCTGGTCATATGGGTCAACGAGGGTCATGACTAAGGGCTCGTATAAAAATGGGATAAAGGGAGGAAGTTTGGTGGAGTTGAGATGTACTATATATTAAGATATATCCAATACATCTCAACCCCATCAAACTTCCTACCTTTATCCCCCTTTTTTTGTTGGCACTTTATCTTGGAGGGCATCCATATATTCAAGAATCCAAATTTATTTCAAAATTGGGGAACCAACAAATGTCAAATGTCTCAAATGTATGGATATTTATCCATCCAAAATTTTAAATAAATGGAATCTAATTAAACACTTGGATGTTGAAAGCTCAAATTGGCGGAAGCCCATAGTGATGGAACCTAGGTTCAAAAGAACCCCAATGATAGGGTTACAAAAAGGCTGAGGAATCCAATACTTTTAAATATTTAGTGCTTGGATGAAAAATATAACATGGATCCAAACACATCGAAGGAAGATCATGTGGGGGACATGTGGAACCACATAAGCATCGCCATATTATACAAGGAATTGAGTGTGATGTGGCATGTTAACATGGCATGATAATGTGTCATGTTGATGTGGAAATGTGGACAAATGAAGATGAAATAACATGTTGGTGTGGCATGATGACATAGAACAATGGCTAAAGGAAACTGAAGTGATGACTGATGTAGTTGTTGACGCAGTGGATGATGTGGAAACTATCGGTTTGTGATCCATATGGCCTTTGTAGGATTTTACGAATCTCCATAATCCAGATATCGATGTGTGTTGGCCAAGATGATGATGTGTCCACAAAGGAGTGTTTGAATTAACGCAGAACGTTAGGTGGTACCCATTGTGTATGTTGACATGGAATCTCTAAAAGTGGTTGGTCCAAACATCTAGAGATCTAGTGGTTTATAAAATTTTCCTTTTTGGGATTTTTTGGATGAGTAGATGCTAGATATCTAAGAATCCAAATATATATATAGCCAAGAATCTAGATATCTAGATCCAAATCTTCTATTTAAGTGATTTAAGGGGATCATATGGATATCTTGAAGTCTAGATTTCTGAAGGCCTAATGGTTTTTATGAAATAAATTATCGAGTTTATCTAAATCTAGATATGATGTGGAGAGCTGACATGTTCAACTGTGGACATTAGGCTACACAGTAGCAATGCATGGCCAAACATGTACCACATGTTAGCCATGTGTTAGATGAATATCACAATGTAGTATGGTTGTGACATGTGGCATAGGAATTCCATTAGTTAGTGGTACAGATGATGTCATGGCACTAAGAGGGGTAAAACATCTAAGGACCATAATTTTATGTCTATAGCTTAGAATTTGATGAAATTTATATCGTTTCAAAGGTCTCGATGAGAAAAAGATGAAGGTGACCTTAGAAAACTGGCTTAGTATGATTAAAATATAAAGACTTTTAATAACTCCACTTCCTAGGAGGTTGGGCTTGAACACTCCATACCCTCATAAAGGTATAGAGAGGATTGGGTGTGTTACATGCTAAAACTTGTTCTTCCTATAGTTATATATTTAACATAACTTGCTCTCATTTGAATCTTGACCCATTATCCTTAACGCTTCATTGTTATCTCATTCTACATTTTTTGTTGAGATCTTTGGACCAAGAAAATTAAATTGGTAGTTAGAGATGAGCTCATACTACATTTCAAACTTCTAAATGTTAACCAATTTATAGTTAGTAATAACCCTTCAAATTCTTTCAATATTTTGCCATGGTTTTCTTGTTTCATAAAGCAACACTTTCTATAATTGGTATCTTTTATTGTTGACAATAGCTCATGCAACAAAGGAAGAGGCTAAGGTGGGGGTTTCAATTGTTAACCTTGCAAAAGCATAGGATCCATGTGCACATTTTAAGATTCAATTAGAGAGTATAATATTTGAAGATCAAAATAAGCTTGTTAATGAAGAACCTTACTTGGATTTTTATATTATGAACTAGGTTGCAAGGCTAGCCAATAGGATTTCCAAAAATCCTTCAAAATTGCTAAAAAATATTTTAGGCAAACTAGAGAAAGCAAAAATTCTTATGGAACTATTTGTTGAAAATAGAAACAACAAAATCCTGATTTAATTTTCCCTTCAATTAAATTAGGAGAAAATTGTAATTCCACATCACAAGACAAGAAGAATGAGTTAACTAAGTTAGTTTCACTGAATTGGCTAAGTTAATTCGAGTTGAGGACCTAACGTAGTCATGTACAGTGGTTCCTAAATTTTAGGAGCCTAGGTTGGTTTAATTTGAGTTGTAATAATATAATCCAGTTAAACTGAGTTACAGTCAGTTAAACTAGTTCCAACTATTAGAGGAAATAGTAGGAGTTCTAGCAGTGGGGTGAAGCTTCAACATTCACCCGTTTAACTGATAAATCAGCCATAATTAACTCATGCATGCATGAAATTCGAGTTACCTAGTTGAGATTGTAGTTTAAGGGTAGTGTACTATCAGTTGTATAATTTTCCAAGTTGTACAGGTGGTGCTTGCAGTCAGAGAAGGGCCTATAGGGATTGTGTAGTTATGGATGAGGAATTTCCATAAATAATAGGGGATAATTCCAAAGGAAAAAATGCAACAAAATAGGAGATTAGCACGAAGAAGAATTGGTTAAGTATTGACCATAACTTGTCTAGGAAGAAGTGAGATAGATTATACTTGTGCACAGATTGTTCAGGCTTGAACAAGAATTTTATTTCTTCTCTATTTTAGGACTAATTTAATACAAACAAGAACTTGGGGTTTTGAGTAGTTTTTTCCCCTTAGATAAATGTCTGAGCATATGCGATTGAACATTGTCTCATGTTTATGTTTTGATTTCTCGATCGATTAATTGTTTCCATTGATGAGTAGAGTAGATTCAAGTCTTTTGTTTTAGCATATTACATAAGAAGTTTCAATCTACAAGGAATTTCTACATGATATCAGAGCTAGAATCACAATAGACAAGAGAATTTGAAGTTTGTGCAGGAGGCTCGAATTACAATATCAATGTTGCAGGTTTTCTCCATGATTGAGAAAATGACTTCCACCAGACTCGGTCTCGAGTATTCTTTGGAAGGAACCACAAATTTTCTCACATGGAAGATCCATATGGAGGCGGTATTAGATTATAACAGGCTACTAGATTACATCAAGACATATGTAGTTAAACCCCCAACAGTTGATTCCCAGGATCTCGCTCAGTGGAAGAAGAATGTAGCTAAAGCAAGGATCATCATATTAGAGGGAGTTCGAGATCATATTGTCTCGAATATCCATGGGAAAGAAACTCCATTCGTGATGTGGAAAATGTTGATCGACTTGTTTGAGAACAACAGTGACCATAGGAAGCTCATACTAAAGGACAAGCTTTGTAGCATCAAAATGCAGAATGCTGAATCAATTTTGTAGTACCTGAGAAAATTCACACAGTGTCATGATGAACTTGGTGGGGTCATTATTACTATTCTAGAAGAAGATATGGTAGCTCTAGCTTTGTTGGGTCTTCCCAAAAGCTGGCATGGTTATCAAGATTCCTTGAATGGTAGAGACAAACTACCAATATGGGAGAGGTTATGGTATGATCTTGTACAAGAATAAATAAGGCAGAGCAACAGAGATGGGACCTCATCCCAAAGAAGTGGAAGAACACTTTGCATTAACCTCTAAGATAAAGAAGGCCAAGGGGAAGAATTCCCTAGGTGAGCCTAATTCCAGCCCAGAGGGAAAGCAGAAAGACTTGTCCAAAATCAATTGCTTTCCTTGTCATCAATTCAGACATTATGTTAGGGTCCCACCCTAACCCCCTTATTTATGTAGTAGGATCGAGTCATAGTAAAGAGTCAATAAAGCCCATATTAATAATTGTAAGTGGTTAACCCACATTTAATGACGGGACCA
>APFE031247391.1:0-27407 GCA_000404065.3 Pinus taeda | reverse complement strand
TTAGGGTCCCACCCTAACCCCCTTATTTATGTAGTAGGATCGAGTCATAGTAAAGAGTCAATAAAGCCCATATTAATAATTGTAAGTGGTTAACCCACATTTAATGACGGGACCACAGTTAGTTGCAAATGGGCGATGGTATTAGATAGATGGTATTAATAAGAACCATGGTATTGGTCCATGGTATTGCATGTATGAGTCATATATAAAGGATAGAGACTCCCTGCGAGGAGCATCGTGTCTTATTTTGTCATCGAGCTCTGCTATATTGGAGGTTGCCCCCTCAAAGAGGCAAGTGAACATTGCTTTCTAAATAATAAAATACTTGTTGTTGTTACTCACTATTCTATGTTCTAGGTATATTTCTTTGCATATTCGGTATTTTGGTATATTCTTGCAGGTTAAGAGAATAACAAGTGGTATCGGAGCTCTTTCCAGGGCAGGTGGGATCTCCATTTCTTAGCAAAATTATTATTATTATTTTTTTTTAGCTAGAGACATGTTCTGGCGTCTTTAAACCATGAGATCTGTCGTTGAGCGCATAAACCTACGGATTTGGGGAGGCATGCACGCAGGAAGTACAAGAGGTGGTCACGCTTGTTGAACTCCCTTGTAACCCCTGTGGGTACCCCTTCGAGTAGTAGCGCATTAGATAGAACCGCGCACGGACTTTCTTCCAAAGTACCCTCTGGGAATATCGAAAGCCCCCTAGCTCCTTTGAAACCTCGCCATAGATAACCGTCGGCCGTCTTGCTGCTACAGTACACCGAGAACAGCACTCAGAGAGATTACTCGCCCGTACAATAGGGTAGTCGGGTTGTACAGCTAAGGGTACGATTGATCCTCCTTAGTTAGAGCCCTGAAAGATTGGGCCGAGTACTACTGTTAGACCCTTATGTATATTGCGATCTGTAGTACCTGACACTCCTCGAGACCATAGTTCCCTTTTCTATCTTGGGATCATGCATAATCTCTGCCAGATCAGATCTCACAAGGGGGTTTGCAGCAGCAGCAGACATCAGTCCCACAGTTCAGAGTTAGCAGACCAGTCATTCTGATCTATTAGATCCATCAGATCCACAACAGCAATCTGTTCCGTCGATCAGAGCTATCCGATTAGCCATTCAAATGCACCAGATGCACCAGATCTGAGTAGTTGTGTGGGGTTCCTATCTCAGATGCACCAGATCTGAGTAGTTGTGTGGGGTTCCTATACTAGGGCGTGATTTTCGCAGGACTTTTTGTAGGACTTAGTGAAAAAAATTAGGGCGGTCCCAAATTTCAAGTACATCAGATTGGTGCATGGTAGCAACTAGAGCTCAAGCTATGGCCAATGAGAAGATCGACAAACTAGAACAATCCTTGCAAGCCATCTAAGAACAGCTTGACAAACTAACTAATGCACTCTCTAAGGGCAAGGAGGAAGCCCGCAAGGAGGCGTATATTGGCAATGGACACAGTGAGGGTGGGTCTAGCCACTCTCTTCACCTCTGGGGCACCCACCAACAATCTCGTCCATGACCTCCCAAGCTGGATATGCATAAATTTGATGGTTCTCACCCGGCCGCATGTGTAGCACAAATGGAGCAGTATTTCAATCTGAATAACATCTTAGATAATGAGACTAAGCTTATGGTGGGGAGTATGTACTTGGACAATGAAAGATGGCAATGGTGGGAATGGCATCAACGTAGCAATGGCAGTTTTTTGACTTGGCCCGCCTTCAAAAAAGCTCTTACTGAGCGCTTTGACCAAGAATCTGCTTTTTCGGGTCATCTCACTAAGCTCTAACAGACTGGCACAGTGGATGAATATGTTACAGCCTTTGAAGCCTTAACTTTCTGCACTAGGGATCTCCCAGATGCGTTCTACACGGAATGTTTTATCAGCGGTCTTAAAGAGGCCATACAAGCCCACGTCTGACTGCACCACCCTCCCACATGATTGGAGGCTTGCAAGGTAGCTCGTAACGTGGAACGTGCGTTAGCGGCCCAGTCCATTCACCCAAATTTCACAGCCAAGGGTCGCCCCCCACAAGCTCACAGCATGACTCAAACACTTAAGGTTCAAAAGGTGTCACCTGCAGAAATGGACGAAAGAAGAAAGCAAGGATTATGTTACTACTGTGATGAAAAATACTCCCCAGGTCATAAATGCAAGGAGCCCAAATTTTTTCAAATTGATGCCACTGATTACAGCTCATCGGAGGAAGCCCCACCACTTGAGGAACCTAAGGAGTCAGAAGAAGACAACCAGAAGGACAATGTCCCTGATGAACCAGTTATTTCGCTGTAGGCTTTGGCATGGATTTGTTCACCTCAAACTCTCAAAATCAAAGGTTTTATTAAAAATCGCCCAACAGTAGTCTTGATTGATAGTGGAAGCACACATAATTTCATCCATCACAAAACCGTGGAAGCAGTGCATTGTTTTGTATGAGCAGTTTCTAGCTTCCAAGTCCAAATTGCAGATGGGGGAACAATGAAATGTGAAGGCAGTTGTGAAAATGTCAAACTTCAAATGGGGGATTATTAGTTGAAGACCCACATGTTTGCCATACACATGGGAGGGTGCGACATTTTCCTCGGTGTTGAATGGCTTTGCACTCTTGAGCCAATCACAATGGATTTCCAGGAGTTATATATGAGCTTTAAGCAGAACAACTCCACACATACCCTCCGCGGACTCCAGGCGGGAGCTCCCTCTATCATCAACTCACATAGGATGGAAAAATTGCTAAAAAAAGGGCCATCATGGAGTTATAGCTGAATTTAATGCCATCCAGGCCGTCGAACCCAATTCTCTGCCGATCCATCCTGAGATGCAACAGATTTTAAATAACCATCTGCCAATCTTTGACAAGCCTCATGAGCTTCCACCCTCGAGAGGGGAACATGATCATAGCATCACCTTGATTCCAGAGGCCCAACCACCAAATGTGCGCCCATATAGAAATCTGTTCACCCAAAAGAATGAAACAGAAAAAATAATCAAGGAACTTTTGGAAGCAGGTGTCATTCGTCCCAGCATTAGTCCTTATTCATCACCGGTGGTCATGGTGCTCAAGAAAGATGAGGAATGGCGGATGTGTCCAAACTTCAAGGCCCTCAATAAGCTGACAGTCAAAGATAAATTTCCCATCCTGGTTGTTGATGATTTGCTAGATGAACTCAATGAGGCTCAATTTTTCACTAAGCTGGATCTTCGCTCAGGCTACGACCAAATTCGCATGAAGGAAGTCGACATTCCAAAGACTGCTTTCAGAACTCATGAAGGCCATTATGAGTTCCTGGTCATGCCATTTGGTCTTTGTAATGCCCCATCTACTTTTCAGAGCCTTATGAACCAAATTCTCAAACCATATCTCAGGATATTTGTCCTTGTCTTTTTTGATGACATCCTCATCTATAGCTGCACTTGGGTTGCACATCTTCAGCATGTAGATCTGCTCTTGTAACTGCTCCGCAAGCATAAATTATTTGTTAAGATGTCGAAGTGTTATTTTGGCATGGAAGAAGTTGATTATTTGGGCCACATTGTGGGGCATGAAGGTGTCAAGGTGGACCCCAAAAAGATCTAGGCAATGCACGATTGGCCTCAACCTAAGACCTTGAAGAGCCTGAGAGGATTTTTGGGTCTCACAGGCTATTATCATAAATTTTTCCGCAATTATGGTTACATTGCAAATCCCCTCACTCAACTCCTCAAGAAAAATTCATTCTTCTGGACTGGTGACGCACAACAGTCATTTACAGCTCTCAAAAATGCCATGTGTTCCACTTTAGTCTTAGCACTACCTGATTTCACGAAATCTTTTGTCATTGAATGTGATGCTTCGGGTACGGGTATTGGGGCAGTCTTAATGCAGGAAGGTCGACCCTTGGCCTTCACAAGCCAACAACTAAGTGGGAAGAATCTGGGACAATCTACCTATGAGAAGGAAATGATGGCCATCTTACATGCAGTAGATACCTAGCGACCTTACTTATTAGGGCGACGTTTCCAAATCTATACAGACCATCACACTCTTAAATATTTTTTGGAGCAACGCCTATCCTCCCCACAACAAAATAAATGGCTCGCCAAAATGCTGGGATATGATTATGAGATCATTTACAAGAAAGGGCACGAAAATAATGTAGCAGATGCATTATCTCGCCAATTTGAGGAGGAAAGTATCCTGCTCGCAATTTCCCTTCCCATTCCAGAATGGATTGAAGAAGCTTTCAGGGAATGGTTTTCACATCACTGGCTCTCCCAACTCATTACTCAATTGCAGGCGGATCCAAATTCCACCAAGGGCTACTCATGGCAGGATGAGATTCTTCGCTACAAGGATAGAGTTGTAATATCACCAACAGCCACCCTCAAAAGCCACATTTTGGCAGAATTGCACTCATCCCCCATTGCAGAACATTCAGGCTTTCAGAAGACGTATGCTCGCACTAGAAGATCATTTTTTTGGACAGGCATGAAAAAGGACATCCTTACTTTTGTAGCGGAATGCGATGTCTGTCAATGCCACAAAGGGGAGACAGTCAAAGCACCAGGCACATTACAACCGTTGCCCATCCCGGCATCAATATGGATGGAGGTTTCTATGGATTTCATTACAGGTCTCCCAAAGTCAGGAAAAAAGTCAATAATCATGGTGGTGGTGGACCGACTTTCTAAGTATGCTCATTTTTTCGCCCTACCCCACCGGTTTACACCGACTCTGGTTGCTCAATATTTCATGGATCAGATCTTCAAATTGCATGGCATGCCCACTTATATTGTGTTTGATCATGACCCGATCTTCACCAGTAATTTTTGGCAGGAACTCTTCAGGCTACAAGGCAACCAACTAAAACTCAGTACTTCCTATCATCCACAAACGAATGATCAAACTGAAGCCGTCAACAAATGTCTGGAAACCTACCTTAGGTGTTTCACTTCAGAAAAGCAACATCTTTGGGTTTAGTGGTTACCTCTAGCTGAATGGTGGTATAACACCAACTATCATGCCACCACCAAAGTGACTCCCTATGAAGCAGTTTATGGTCAACTCCCTCCTTCCCCTACTTCTTATATCAAGGGGTGCTCAAAAGGTACAAGTAGTGGATCAACTCCTACAAAACCGCACAACCAGGTTCGCCCATCTTAGAGAGAATCTTTCATCAAGCTCAAACCGCATGAAGCAACAGGTAGACCAGCATCGCTCAGAGCGCCAATTTCAAGAAGGGGATCAGGTATTTTTGAGGCTACAACCATATAAGAAAACATCACTCAAAGGCAAGGGTTTTCAGAAACTATCTCCAAAATTCTATAGACCATATCAAGTACTTCAGCGCATTGGATAAGTGGCCTACAAGCTAGCTTTGCCACCCACTGCAAAAATCCATCCAATTTTCCATGTCTCATGCCTCAAGAAAGTGATTGGGAACAATTGCATAATTCAAACCAGTCTACCTAAATCGGATGAAGAAGGGTCAATCTAGCTCCAACCTGAACAGGTCCTAGACACACGAGAATGGCACCTACGTGGCCGCATGATCAAGGAAGTCCTCGTCAAGTGGAAAGACACCTCTCCGGAAGATGCAACCTGGGAACCAACCACTATTCTTCAGCAGTTTCCGCAAATTCAGCCTTGAGGACAAGGCTATTCTTAAGGGGGAGGGCATGTTAGGGTCCCACCCTAACCCCCTTATTTATGTAGTAGGATCGAGTCATAGTAAAGAGTCAATAAAGCCCATATTAATAATTATAAGTGGTTAATCCACATTTAATGAAGGGACCACAGTTAGTTGCAAATGGGCCATGGTATTAGATAGATGGTATTAATAAGAACCATGGTATTGATCCATGGTATTGCATGTATGAGTCATATATAAAGGATAGAGAGTCCCTGCGAGGAGCATCATATCTTATTTTGTCATCGAGCTCTACGCTATTGGAGGTTGCCCCCTCAAAGAGGCAAGTGAACATTGTTTTCTGAATAATAAAATACTTGTTGTTGTTACTCACTATTCTATGTTCTGGGTATATTTCTTCGTATATTCAGTATTTTGGTATCGTCTTGCAGGTTAAGAGCATAACACATTATGCCACGAAATGTCCACAAAACAAGGCAAGAAAGAAGGAGTCTACCGTAGCATCATCAGGTGAAGCTCTAGCTTCATATTCCAATTTTTATTTTACTCTCATTACATGTATGGAAATAAAAGTAATGGGAAGCATGTGGTATCTATATAGTGATGCCTCATTCCACTTGACAGGGAATAGAGAATTCTTCAGTGACTTGGAGGTGAAACGCCTCAAGCAGAACATTGAGTTTGGAGACAATAGAAAGTATAACGCGACTGGTATTGGTACAGTTACTTTTCAGAGGGAGTCAGACTCTCCTCTCAGACTCAAGGATGTGATGTTTATTCTAGGTCTAAAGAAGAATCTTGTTTTTGTCGCAATGTTGGAAGACTGTGGCTACAATGTGATATTCAGCAAAGGAAATGTATTCCTGAGACACATCACCACGAGAAAAGTGAATAAGATCGGTGTGTGAGTCAAGAACTTGTATGCACTTGAGGTAGAAGATGCATGAAAATCCTTAAGGAGCAAGGAAAAGGTTAGATACCTAGTGGTTGAGAGGGAGCATGATTTACCTCTCAAAATGGAGCCTTAGAAGCAGCCTCGACAAGTTGTGGAGCAGCCACAAATGGAGAAGTAGAGAGGATACAAAGTGGAAACATTCGCTCAAGAAGAGACCTCGAGTAGGGGGTATTTCAATCTAAGTGGACAGAGGGAGCACATGCAACCATACCTCCAGGTGTGAGGTGGGGCAATGTGAAGCACTAGTCCCAAGAGTGCAAAAAACTTGGGCAAGGGCCATTGATGTGTTTTTTGTCTCATGGATCAATATTCAGTAGTCGGAGGATCAATGATAGTCAAATACTTAGGAGTGTAGAGGATTTTTGATAGCAGAGCAGGAGGCTCAGTAGCAAAGTCAACAACAACACAATTTTTCCAGTAGACAGCCGTAGACACAGTCATGGAAAATTTCAAGGATGGAAATCTATTTTAAAGTTCATAAACCTTGGTGAATCTAACTAGTGCATAATATGCATTTTGTAAAATGTTTGGCAATGTTTTTGTAAAAGTATTCAAATTTCTAATAATTTTATATAGTCTCTACATAAAAAAAATTATGATTTTTAATGTAAAACAATTTTATACTATAAAATTTCGGAGAGCAATTTTTAGAAAAAACAGAAATTAACAAGTCTATTTTTTGGAAAAGGCATGGAAAATTAGCCCACTTGTGAATATTAGCCCCTAAAATTTTCCATGGACACAGTTGATTTAGTTTGTTTTTTTTTTTATGATTTTTAGTTGCAGATGTTACAGTAGCAACAACAATAGTGAGAAGTGTTGCATGCAATACATTCCAAAGGTGCTGGATCGGGGTAGATGTGAATCCCTTTCTTGTTGAGAGGGAGTTTTGAAAATGGAAATAAGAAAATCCTTATTTAATTTTCCCTTCAATTAAATTAGGAGAAAATTGTAATTCGACATCACAAGACAACAAAAATGAGATAACTAAGTTATTTTCACTTAGTTGGCTCAGTTAATTTGAATCGAGGGCCTAACTTGAATCATGTAGGCTAATTCCTATATTTTAGGAGCCTAGGATGGTTTAATTTGAGTTGTAATAATTTAATTTAGTTAAACTGAGTTAAAGTCAATTAAATAAGTTCCAACTGTTGGAGGAAATATTAGGAGGTCTAGCAGTGGGGTGCAACTTTAGTGTTTAACCAGTTAATTGATAAATCATCCATAATTAACTCATGCATGCATGAAATTTGAGTTACCTGATTGATATTGGAGTTTAAGGGCAGTGTACTATCATTTGCATAATTTTCCGAGTTGTACAGTTGGTGCATGCAGTCAGAGAAGGGCTTATAGGGATTGCATAGTTATGGATGAGGAATTTCCCCAAATAATAGGGGTTAATTCCCAAGGAAACAATGCAAGGAAATAGGAGCTTGGTAAGTAGAATAATTGGTTAAGTATTGACCACATCTTGTCTAGGAAGTTGTGAGATAGATTATACCTATCCATAGATTGTTCAGACTTGAACAAGCATTGTCTTTCTTCTCTATTTTCTGACTAATGCAATACATATAGGAAGGGGTTTTAAGCAGTTGCTTTCCCCTTAGATAAATCTCTAAACATATGTGATTGAATCATGTCTCATGTTTATGTTGTGATTTCTTGATCAATTAATTGTTTCTGTTGATGAGTAGAGTAGATTCAAGTCTTTTGTTTTATCATATTACATAACAAATTTGAATCTACGAGGAATTTCTACACTAGTTTCTTAACTTTTGTTGTAAGAGAAGAAGAGAAGCATGCAAATATTATCATCCAAATATTATTCATACTTGCATAAATCACAATAATAGGGAAATTATGACTTCAAAAAATAGATATAGTGTTTATTGAGAAGACTTCAACCAATCTTCAACTTAGAATTTCCTATTCACTAGACATTGCTCCGATTAATTGATACACCTATAAATAGGTGGAAACTCATGAATATAGTCCTTGGAAAAAAAATTCAACATTACTAATAGAAATTTTGAATCTTAAACTCAATTCAATTAGATATTACAAGATTTCAAGAACAAAATTGGCTTGTTAATGGAGAAACCTCATCTGACTTTCACAAATTATTACGTGGGTTGTAAGGTCAACAAGGTGTCAAAAAACAATTCAAAATCACCACAAAATATTTCACTTAGATTAGCAAAACCAAAATGCCTTTGAAAACTATTTTTCTTAATTGGTTTTGTATGAGAAGATGAGAAGCCATACAATGTGCTAGCTTCTAAGTTGTAATTGAGAAAGATAAACATAATTTTAGTCATTGAATAAATCCATCTAATGTATTGAGAGCTATTATTACTCTCTATCTTTCCATTTTCCATCTATCAACAAATAAAACTAAGCCTACTTTCATAAATAGTCGTCATGTAACATCACATATTAACATGTTGTTCTTCTGCTTCACTTCATCACAAATATCTTTCAGTTCATAAGCTCACTAGATTCATTATGTATATTGTTCAAGGATGTCAATCCTTAAGCTGTTCAAGAGTAATTTCTAGTCAAATTCCTTCATTAATATCCAAGCTCAAGTGGATATAGAGCAAGATACATCAATATACTTACCTGTGTCCCAAGCACCCCCTTTTTGTATCACATAACAACATACACACATGTCGTTTGGAAGGAAAAGCATTCAATGTGTTAAAATTAAAATGCATATGGAATAACACATTTCACTCTCAAAATAACTCTAAATGTAAGTAATTGTTATCAAGAAACAATTTATCATCATGAAGCAAAAGTTGGATGATAATTGATTTGGCACCAACAAAAGCTTCCTAGTCATGAACTTCAGAAGTAGCACCTACCATGCTCTTCTACATGTGCCACATCCACTACCATTGAGAACCATGTAATTACAAAGCCCCTATTGCTTTGAAATTGCGATGAGCTAAGGGAATGAGAATAAATTGAAACTCGAAACTGTGTAAGACAAACACCTTATGGATTTGATTACCTAGTTTCATTGAGGAGGAAAAGAAGGGTTGATTACAAAAGATACATATAAATCATTATGAAATGGGCATCGAAGTCATATTATGCAACTGAATGTAGTTCCAATGATGAATTTTAGTGAGGACCCATGTCCACCCAAAAAATGCTTAAGCTTGCATGTTTTCCTTTGATACAAGTTCCCTAGATAGGGAAACTTACCCATAGTCACTTTTCAACCATCACGAGTAAAATGATTAATTAACTGACAACAGTTAATCATGTTTCCTCACATCTCAGATATGAATGCCCATAGGCCTTATTTATAACAAATGCATTAAATTTAAATATTTGCATGTGGCAGGTGTAAGGGAGGTGGGGAAGTGCCAATAGGATATTCCTTAGGCCCAAAACCACATCTCTAAAAAATGGTGGAATGGATGGGAACTTCCTCGCCTTTTATTTCTAGTGGCAGGGTTTGGATCATTTTGTTGCAATAGGGTTTTTATACTTTTTACGTTGAGAATCAATTGGATAAGGATGTTATCCTCTTTAAGGGACGAACACTAGATAAATAATTGGATTCAACAAGGTCAACTATTGATGCTCCTTCAATTGCTTCACTAAGTTCAAAACATGAAATTATTGCTATTGAATTTATTTCTTTGAGTGGGTCAAGAGGAATTAGTGAAAATGAATCAATTGCTTGGGTGATCACCCTTTACCTTTTTTGATGTGTTGCTCAAATGAGTTGCTTAGCATATGATTTATTTTGCATTAAGCCTCTTTTGTTGCGGTGTCATGTTATTGCACATGGGTTACTTAACTTGCCAAGGACATGGCTCTCATTCCTCTTCTATGTACTACATTATGACCCTCTCAGTTTTGTTTAGGATAGCACTAACCCTCCACTGTAACACTAATGATAGTCAAGTTAGTGAATCAGCTATCTATACTTGAGCTCCTTAGGTGGTCCAAAGTCCTAAGAGCCACCCACAAAGGCATCACATTCCTACATTTTTTTGGCTATCTATACTTGAGCACCTTAGGTGGTCCAAAGTCCTAAGAGCCACCCACACAGGCATCACATTACTACATTTTTCAAGGTGTTACTTACAAACGACATGTATACAGTTTGCTATATAAATCTATGAAAAAGGATACATACAAAACCTCTCAATCACATGCCTCAACGCTCGTTCCAACATGTCCTTTTCAGCGCAAAAGCTCATATGCTTTACAAGTCAAGCGTATAAATTAATCATTTTTCACTGCATAAGCTTTCAAGCTTTAGAAAAGTTGGTTCTAAAAAGCTTATCTTTGACCAACTTTCTCCTCTCTCTTTTTTAAACCTTTGAAAAGTTGGTTCTAAAAAGCCTATCTTTGACCAACTTTTGATGGTAAGGAGGAAAGATGGTTTACAAAATATTTTTTATAAACGATCATCATGCTTTACCGTTAAAAGTTTTGGTAACATTTCATTAAAACATTAGACCAAGGACCCAAATTGTACCTTCTCGTAATGAGAGGCTCATATATTAAATTCTGGTACACCGTCAATGGTGTTCGTGTGTTTTATTTTTTACAAACTATGATAATGCCACAATATATTTAAAGTTGAAAATCCTTGTGAGTGTTCCCATTCTTCAAGTAAAATGATTTTAAAGCATTAACCAAGCTATCATTGTGGAAGAGATCAAAGGTTTATTTATATTTTAGGTTGATGTCAATTAAGCTTTGAGTTAACAAGTCGGTAAGAATTTTTGAAAAATTGGGATTTTAGTATAATTTCTTGTATTTAATGATGTATGAATGTTATAGAGCTAGGCCTCATCCAACACAATGTTCAAGCTTATCCAACCAACTCGATGGATTGTATTTAATGATGTATGGATTGTATTTAATGATGTATGAATGTTATAGAGCTAGGCCTCATCCAACACAATGTTTAAGCTTATCCAACCAACTCGATGGATAAGAAATGCTCTTCCCTGTGAGGGTGAAGCCCGGTGGAACTTGGACATTTTTGTGTGAACTAAGTAAGATTAGAGGCATCTTAATTATAATAATAATTATTCTCTAAAATTTGATAGAGATATGTAATTAGTTAGTTATTTGTATTTATATTAATTTCTAATTTTGCCGAAGTTGTATGTGATAAAATTAATCTGATTATGTTGATTAATAAAGATAGATCGAGGTATATATTTTTTAAGATCAAAATTTTATCAATACAAATTAAGTCTAAATAATTCTATTTTCTATATTTTTATGGTTTAGTTTTATATTTTTTTCTTTTTTTTCTTTTATGGTATGACTTATAAGGTTTACTTTTTTGTTTTTTTATTTGTATTTTAGGTTGTTGTTGTAGTCTCATTTGGTATAAAAGTAGTAAGATTTTGGTTTGTTCCTTTTTAATCCAAGTATTGGGTTGTTCGGAGTTTGGTCTCCCACCCCATACAACCTCTTCAACTTTTCTACATTTCTTAGCTTTTTTTTTTTTTTACTCAAACTCTTCAAGTTTTAGGTCCCTTTGAGGTTAACCTTCCACCCTAACTATTTTCTCTCAATTGGTTCTCATGGTTATAGACTCCACCCAGTGAAATATTATTCCTCACACCTCTCCATCTAGTCCTTTAGGTTCAACCACCCACCTATATTTTGTTATTTTTTTTATTTCTATCTTTTTGGAGGTTGTCATCCCACCCAGTCATTCCTATTGTGTTGTTTTCTATCTCCCTAGCTCTTTTTCAACACGTACAATGTCCTTCTTGGATTATTTAACCAAAATGCCCATATTTAGCACTAATCCTATCTAGATGTTTCACCTAGGGTTTGCATTACATTTATCTTCAACCTTTACACTTTACCACAACATCCATCTCTTAGTGGTTGAACAAAATCAATGCGTCCACTTGATCCATTCTTATTGGAAATACTAAGTTATAGGGTGAAGCAATGTTTCACGAATTACTACAAATTTATACTTTAAATTTGTTTAGTAATGTATTATATGAGTAGAATTGTTTTCATAACAACCCTCCAAAATTTTTGCGTTATTCAATTTTGGAGCCTACATATGTTTTCATGAGCTGTCGTTTCAAGCTACCTTGTATCATCTTGTCATTTGTTCATGTTTCCTAGTATTGACCATCCTTTCAACATCTTTAAGTGTTGTTTTTCCTCCTAGGTCAAAGATTCCTAAGTGTCGCATTCTTATCTTTAGAAGTGGAATGTCACCTTTCTAAAGATAGGAAAGCTTTTCTTCGACTTAGTGTTAGCTTTCTTAACTCAACATGCACACCACAAAAAAACAAGAAAGCATGTCCTTTTCTCCTATATAAAGCGCAATTTCTAAAGTTAGTGGCTACAAATGCATTGTCAAAGGAAACTACGCCACATTGAACCTGGGTGCACTTCAGTCTTCCTTCTCACAATTGATCACACTTTTGTCTCATAGTTAAGCACACTCCTTGTCCACAGTGATTGTGCACTCCCTGTCAACAATAAGTGCACACTCCTTGTTCTCAGCAGTAACACACTCTTTGTCAACAACAGGTGCGCACTTCCCGATCTTCACACATGCACCCTTCTTTGTTTGCATGCAGAGTGCACTCTAAGAAAATAGGGACCTACTTCCACTTAACTTAACTAACTCACTCATAAAGCGACAAGTGGTGAGCATGCATTAAAACCTTAATATTTCTTTGCATGTATATTATCTTTATAAATATCCCAGCTCATTATTCATTCTCGCAATCACTATTCACTATAGGCTCAACACATTTTCTCACTGCAAGGACTTTTCTTCATTCTTGGTCACAAGTGTGCCATTTCTTGGTAAGTTTTGCAATGTGTCACTTTTGTTTTCTTTTGTTATTCTGAGTACTGCTTTTGTTTCCTTAGTGGTGTTTTGATCTTCTTTCTGCATGCGAGGTGTCGTTTTCATCCATTATTGCTCTTGTAAGTGTTGTCTCGCTATCAAAAGTGATGTTTTCTCGCTATGGTGTTGGGAAACATAACAAGAGTAAGTGATGAAGATGATAAATAAGTGGGTAGTGGTGGATTAGGATACCATGGAGAAGAAGAGGAGGATGAGTATGAAGAGGAAGAGGAGGAGGAGGATAATGGGAGTGAAGAGGATAATGGAAAGAAAAATAAAATAAACATAAGCCAAACACCCTTATGGAAATATGTTACAATGCTTAGAGGAGGGAAAGGGGGTGGAACCACTAAATTTATACTCCCCCCATTACAAATATACTTACAAAGGTTCATATACCTATGTGAGAAAGCATCATGTGGGAAAATGCCATGGGATGGAAATAAGCCAATAGGAATCAAAATTTGTGCAAATATACCAACACAACAGAGAGCCAAATACATAAGGGAAGTGGAGGAAGTAGAATACAAATAAAAAAGATCAAAGGCTAAACATCCACACTTGGTAGTGGATTCACATCCATAGGCACAAACATCCCTTTAAGGCACAAGAAAAATATCATAACTCCTTGTTGAAGGTTGTAGGGATGACGTCGATGCAAAATTTTACTAATTCCTCTTTACATGTGGCATATCATTAAATGTTATTCGCTCACCTTATTGGCATGAAATGGTTACTACCATCAATGATGCCCCTAAATGATACAAAATACCTAAGTATGATAAAGCTATAATCATGGGACTTGATTGGGAAAAATCCAAAATAAAAAATTATTTTGGGTAAATTTATAAAAGCTTCGAATGAATATGGGGTATCCATTACATCTGATTGTTGGAAAACTATAAAAGGAAAGCCATTGATAAGTTTCCATGGTGTGTCTGCTACTGGTGCAACGTTTTTTTCATCTCTTGACTGCTCAAATAAGTGCAAGAACGACATCAACATTACAAAACCATTAATTATAAAAATTGAAACTATTGGGCCATACAATGTCATCCAAGTCATTATGATAATTCTTCTAATTGTAAGGTAGTGGGAGTAATCATTGAGGGTAGATACCCCAACATATTTTGGTCTAAATGTTTAGTTCACACAATGAACCTTTTGATGCATGACATTATTAAGATAAAGGAACTTGAATACAAATGGATTGGTTCATTGTACAAGAGAGACAAGTACATGATAATATTTATTACCAATCATAGCAATTCCCATGGCCTTTTTCACAGTCACTGAATGTTGGATTTTTTGAATATTGCAAAGACTAGATTTGATAGCTATTAACTACCTTCAGGCGCCTTTTGAAGGTGGAGGACATCGTTATTGATGGTTAATTTTGGGAAATTGTGGAGTATATTTTTTAGTTCACCAAGCCAATTTATAACATGATTTGTCTTGTAGATACAAATACACTAGTGATTGGGGAGGTGTATGAGCATATGGATAGCATGCTAGGTAAAATCAAACATATTTTTTAGACAAAAGATACCACCTTGTACGATCATATTCACAAACATGTGGTCAACAGTTGGGATAACATTAATGTTCCACTCCATGCATTGGCGTATGTCCTTACGCCAAAATACTATTCTTCATATTGGTTGACCAAACCTATAGCTAGGGGTTGGATTAGGAGAAAACCCCATACAAATCCAAAGGTACAAAATGGGTACATGCTAGCATTAGACAAAATGGTCCTTGACAGGGTGGAGTGTGCTAGAATGTGTAAAGAATTAGGCAAATACTTCAGTCAAACTGGAACATTTGGTACTTTGCACGCAATCAATGATAGAGATAGATTAGATCCTATTGAATGGTGGAACATGTATGGATCCAAGGGACCTATGGAAAAATTCTTTCACATGTAGCTAATACTTCTTATACAGAGAGGTGTTGGAGCACCTATAACTTCTTCCAAAATGTCAAAAGAAACCACCTCAATGAAAATTGGGAAAAAAATTGGTTTATGTACACAATAGCTTGAGGCCGTTAAGACATTTTTGTGAGCGAGCTCGGTTTCACAGAGCATATATCACTTGGGACAACAAACTGAAGGAGGATAATTTGGAGGATGGAGCCTTACATTTAGAATAGATGGAAGCATGAATTTTGGATGATGAGGATAACAGAGATCAAGTAGTAGTAATAGAATCAACAACAATGCAACCCTCATCCACCAGTAGGGCTCAAGTTGCACCAACTTTGCTACCACCTCCATCGGCAACATTACATGGAATTCATGTGCTTTCTGGTTATGTATGTGGTTAAACTATGTGGGAGGAGACTCCCATTGTTCATAGATCACGAGAAAATAAATTAGAAGTTTCTCGTGGCATGAAGAAATCTAAGTAGATGGTACATTTACTTGTCTTTTCTAGTTTCTAGTACTTTTTATAACTATTGACCTTTTCATATTTATTATGGTATCTTTTGTAAACAATATATGGCAATTTAAGTTTGAAGTTTGAAGTTGGCAATTATAACTCGTTAGTGGTGAATTATAAATATGATGCTTCGCAAAATGTTTCATTTCATGTTTGATATTCTTTGTTATAGATTGGTAATGGTTACAAGTACAACTTTAGTGATGATAAATGTTATATATTGAATTTTGAAACTTTAAGGTTGATGAGAATCGAGATGTGTGTGGACTTGTGGTTGATGAAGATTATCATTGCTAGATGATTGATGTTATATGGTTTAATCGATGTTTTTATGTTTGTCATAACTAATTCATTGTTCTACATGATTTTGTTGACATATATGCATCCAAAATATAAAAATATATATGATATAAAAAACTCTCCCAACCCAAAAGCTTTTAAAAATTGACTCTCTCACTCTTGCTCCCGCTTCCAAGCAGTCTTGCATTGACTATCTACAAATTCAAATGTGAACCACATCTTGAACTAACAAGTAGATAAAGACCAGTAAATCCAAATTAATTTCCCTACCCAACACATCAAAAGAATGAATTTGGTGTATTCACTACACAATAGAGAAATGAATGCAATAGAATGAATACACTATATAGTAGTGAATGTATAATAACCTCAACAACTATTACCTATTAAAATACATTCTATAAGGCTTATATCACCTAACCACCAACCAATCATAATGCAAATAAATGTTTTTTTTTAATTATATATTAATAAAAAGATTAACCAAACCATATCAATGTTGGTTGCATTAAAATAACTTCTCATAAAATAACTAATAAATTCGAAAATTTAAAAATAAACAATATTACATTAAAAATAAAAATAAAAATTTAAAATTTTAATATAATTTTTAATTAATATTTTAAAAATTAAAATTTACAAATAAGCAATACTACATTATAATTAATATTTAAAAAAATTAATATAAAAATATATTTTTTATTTCTAATACAGGAAGACTTAAATATTAAAAAAATACATATATATAAACAATTTCTTTATATATTAACCAATTAAATTTTAACGTATGGAAACAATTTGGACAGATCTTATTCTACATCAATATAAAAAAAATACACAGTAAAAACATGCTTTTTCACGATAAATTGATTCATCACCGCCACCACACGCATTGTATTTCAACCCAACTACATTCATTTTCCAAAGAATTTCGTCATGAATCAGAGTTAGATCTCATATAAGCCTCGACCAGGACTTTAGTTAGAAAAACAGAAGAAAGACGTGATAGGGAGAGATGTACTTAATGGATTTGCTCTTATGATAACTCAAAAAAGAAGAAGATATATATGTCTAATCAGAGTAAGATAGGTTTTCATTTAAGCAAATTTATATATATGCGTAGAGTAAGTTAATGTTTGATTGATATTATTTTTCAATTTAGAATGGGATAGTTTTTTATATGATTTAATCTTTATTACTTTTAAATAATATTTATTAATAATAAAAAAAACATTCTATTTGATTTTAGTTTTTAAATATAAAATTGCTAAATTTTAATTATATTAAAAGATTTGACAAATACTTATATTGAATTATATAAGTAGATAATATTTAATATTTATAATTTACAATTTCAAAAGCCACTTAAAATACTCACCTAAAATACTCATTGATATAAGATTTTACAAAATACAAAAAAATAATTATTTTTGTAATTAATATTTTTATTTTAATAAAAATATAAATTAATACATAATAATCCAATTTAAAATAAAATATATAATAAAAAATTATTTAAATAATTTAATTTTAGTAATATCATTTATTGGGCCACGGGGCATATAATAGATGGTGATGAGGCGTATTGCTTAGGCACTCTATGATGTGAAGGTCACCAGTTCAAAACTTCATGGGTAAAAATCTAGCCATGTTAATGGTTAGTGTGGCCTAGGCCAGGTGTGATCCTTGGGTGATTTTGCGGGTGATTTTGACGACTTAGATGCTCTTGGGCCACGGTTTCTCAAGTCAAAGGTTAAGAGTGTGGTCATCTCAGGATTCACACAACTTAACAAACAATAACATACATAATCTTATTGAGTTTAGTGATAATATAGTTAATTGATTTTAGCAATTACATAAAGTTGTAAGTTTACACACATTAAAGAATGTGTAGAACACTCTATTGTGTGTGTGGGTGTGTGTGTGTGTTTAAATCTAATTGTTGTAGTGTTTAAATCATTTTTTTGATGGTGGAAATGGATTCAACACCATCAAGAACCCCTGAGCACCCAAAATCTATAATTTCTAGTGTTTTCCGGGTGAAATTATGGCTTGTTTAGACTAAGATTTTATATATATATCGACATGTTGTGCATACTATAATGCCTCTTGGCTTGGCACTTGATGTGTTGACTTGGCATTGAGTTGTTGGTTCTATTCGATGACATATATATGGTGCTCACGATTGGTGCAATTCAATGGCTATTATATATCATTGCGAAATAGAGATTTGGTTTTCGACCCAATATTTTGAACAACTAGAAGCCTAGTGAAGTTGTAATAGTAGTGAAAAAGAAAATGATACAGGTACGAAAAGAGGTAAAGGATGGTGTGTGTTGCTAGGGTTTGTCAGCCTTCAAACACCGAGCAGGTCGCCACCACACTGGTAGATCGCGACACAACAACCCTTGGCAACCTTGCATATGGCCAAAGGTCGGTCCCGGCTATCTTGGCGGATGGGAGAGGCTTGCTCCTCCGAGTCTCTCTTTGGAAACGACTAAAAGACCTCAGTGAATCCCCAAAATAGACCAAGAACGGCAAAGGCCCTGATTTTTCAATCGAACTCATGTATTAGGTAAGCTCTGCACCAGACAAAGGCCTACAAAGCACCTACGGGTTGTTACACGATGGATTTTGCGCTTGGGTTTTCTCAACAGAGTCAGCGAGTCGGATACTCAAACATGGAGACCAAAGAACTGCAAGGATATCTAAAACTGTTGATCACACCAACACCGCTCTCCAACGCACCGATCTGGGCATCAATGGAGTATGTGAAATACCAAAAGCTATGTAGGATGAGGCAGTAAAGTAGCCAATCATTTGGTGGCACCGTGCGCCTAGGTTTGAACCACTAGAGGCAAATCGACCTCCACAACGGCCATGGATGACCTCTTGTTGGGTAGCGGAGGTTCCACATAACAGTTTTGGGGCTAAGAGCCTATAAGTAGGATAAAAATATTGTAAAACTCTGAAATATGCAGAGCACGAAATGTAAAAGGTCGAGTCAAAGTGTTGTCCACCCAAGAAATAATATAGAATAATAGGAAGTAAGTCGGTCCACGGACCCTAGGAAGGTATAAATAGAGTGAGGCTCTATCGGTAGAAAGTAGCTTTTTGGTATGTAATCTTAGATCTGTTATGTAATGGGTTTTTAAGAAGAAGTTTTGGAGCTTTTGTAAGTCCGAGTCGAGGGTATTGGGTAGTGGATAGAGGCTCTACAGCTATGTGCGCAGAGGCCTAGTAGAGTTCGCCGCTGTGTGCGTGGACCCCTACAGCTGAGTGCGTAGGGTAGATCTGGATGTATCGGTGATAAAGTGGAAATAAAGAAAAGTTGATTTTGAAACATTGTGCTAATCTGAGCTATTGTAGATCTGGTTAATTTATGATTGGTATTGCTATTGATTCTTTATGCACATTAATGTAAATCTGTATCTCTGTTAAAACCGCGCACCGTTTATCTTAATTAAATGTTTGCTTAAAGACCCTTTTAAGTAGATCTGATCTATAATAAACCAGTCAATGATTAGTTTTGAGAAGTAGCCCTGTTTTAGGTCTATGCGGAAGAAGAGCAGCGAGAGGATGCAGGACGGTGTGCAAGGCCTTCAGACCACATCAAGACATCCCAAGGGTGCAGAAACCTAGTTCCAGCACCCTCCCCTACTACCTCGGGTGAGACCTCAATCCGCGCTCCGCGGGCTATTGCCGAAAAGGCTGGTAGCTGCGGGGTTTGTTTGGCTAAATAATTCTTCCAAACCTGGGTCAGACCCATATAAGCCAACAAATGGTTCTGTTACCGAGATCAGGATCTGCCTAAAGGGTGTCTGATGTGGAACACAGGGACTCTATAGAGAAGGAATTGAAGGATCAAAGGGACCAGGAGTAGTAGCAATTCAGAGTACATTGACAAGGTTGACAATGACGAGCATGATCTAGCTACTGGTATTCAAAGGAGAAGGAAGTGAAGATCCAGAACAATTTTGGTTCGTGTTAACATTAGTATGGAATGCACATAGAATTACGGATGAGAATATCATAAAGGTTACCTTAGTTAGCGCTCTGTAGGACCGAGCACTGACATAGTACATAAAGTACTCAAGCAATCACCCAACTGCGGGGACAGAAAAAATCCAGACCAAACTAAAGAAAGAGTTTAGCTGGCGGAAGTCAAAAACACAGTCGATCATAGGGTTTAGGGAGATCGCGATGATGCCTAGTGAAACCCTGTGGGATTTGGATCAAGGACTGAAAATTACTATCCGCAAAGCAAACATGACACTAACAGATGCGTAGCACTGCGCTTGGTTTATGGCATTGTTAACACCACATCTGAGGATGGCTTTGTCACAATAGAAGATCTCAACCCCAAGCTGAAGCATTGGAGACAGCGATGAGGTTGCACGAAACTCTGTTACAAGACCCGGGGTTGGGAGTTCAGCAAATCCAAGCACAGATACAAAACTTGTGTTTGGAAATGAAGAAGTTAAAATAGGAACAGGCACCTCGCCTAGAAGTCCGGGAGGAAGTATGGTATATAAAGTGCAGGAGCCAAGGGCACGATAAAGATCACTACCCGGTCTTGGCAAATTATGTGGTAACGAGGGGACCAACACCATTACGACTGGGGGCACAAGTAGGGCCAAGTGTGAAAACCCTGCTCTGGTGCACAATCCGTCACGTGGGAGGAAAGCATAGCACATATAACTATCATCTATTGCCAAAATTCAACCAGACCCCCCAGCAACTATTTTGCAACTTTTGCAGATCGGTGGGCCACGAGGAAAGAGATTGTCGTAGCTATCCATTATTAATGGACCAGTCACCTACCTACATAATGCAGACTGAGGTGTGAGGTCAAGATCCATCCGTGGCGATCGCGTGCGGTGGGTTCTAGGGACGTGGACGAGGATGGGGTGGAATGGGGCTAGGAAGGGGTCGCGGGCAGCTAACTATTACAACTGTGGAGGACCAGGACATTATGCACGAGATTGTACCAACCCAACTAGAATAACATGCACTTACTGTGAGAAATTCAATCATGAGCTGATAGATTGTCCCACACTGATAGCACAAATTCGTGAAAAAAGGGTAGCGTAACCTATGATGACCTTGAATGTGCAGATGATGAGGTCCAAACCCCGCGACGAAGACCCCAAGGTAAACATGGTACTAAGAAGTGGCATGGCCACAAGAGTGGATAAAAGGAACTTAAGTAAGGACAACATAAGGGTTGGTAAGGAGACATATCTTGCAGCTAGGGAGAGCTTCGCGGAGGTCTCTACCCCAGGTAGCAGGGATCAACCTGAGCAGGACAGGGATCCCTCGATGATAGCTACCTTTTTAGAGATATGCATAAAATTGTTTCACAACAATAGAGCAGTTAGAGGCTTTCAAGAATTAATAAATAGGTTCGTGGGAACACAGGAACCTAACGTGGTCTGCAAACTAGGAAAACACGCAACACGTATGGGGTGAGATATGAGTTTAATGGCACAAATTGGTGACTATGAGATGGATAAGATCATTTTGGATTTGGGCTCGAATGCAAATGTACTGCCTAAATAAACTTGGAAGCTCATGGGTAGGCCTACACTACAATGGTCTCCTATTCAATTGCGGATGGTGAACCAACAGAAGATCTTGCCCATGGGAAGGTTGCAGGGAATTATGGTAGATATAGAAGGTGCAAGCACCAGAACAGACTTTGAAGTAATTGAAATCGTGGATGAAAGTATGCCTTACCCTGCATTGTTAGGAATAGAATGGGCCATCGACATGAATGGGGTTATTAATTTAAAGAAGAAGACAATGATATTTGAAACGAAGTCGCTCCACATAGTCATTCCACTAAATCTGGTTGAAGGACTGCGCTACATGGAACCCGTGCGCAACGAAGAAAGTGACGACGAATTAGATTGTATCTACAATATTTCTGCACAAAGGCAAGAATGGGTCAAGTCAATGGAGGATAGAAGAATATCACGGGGCTATGTAAGTCCTGCACCACCGATTCATATGAAGAAGATGAGCGATGGCATAACAGGCTGAATGGAGTAACCACGCTACACTACAATATGGTGACTAAATCTCTGCACTGCATGAGGGCCCAGGATCGCAAACTCCTGATGTATGATGGGCTGACAATAATATATGAATTTCTGACCAAATTTGAAATCGTGGTACCAGAGCACCAACTATTTGATGTGTTGAGATGGGCATTGCGTGCAACACCTGCGCGATGGTGGGGCACACATGAAGGGACTTTCAAAGATTGGTGCGGTTTCAGGTGCATGATGCAGATAAGATTTGGGAAGCTGGAACTACAAATAACAGAGAAATATGATGGACGTGATGACCCGCACATGCACCTTACTAGATGGATCAAGCCTACGGAGAGGAACTTCAACCAAAATGGGTGCACTTATTTTATCACACCCTGGACGTCATTCCCAAAAACTGGTATATTGAAGCAGAGCTCCGACATGGCACAAGTGAGTGGGATATCTTGCGCGAAGGGTTTTTGTCAACATTCCTCTTTGAAGATCAATGGATGGATACTGTGGATGACGTGTTACAGCTGTTGAAGGCCGCCATTTTCAAAACGTCATTGGAACTAGAAGAAACCGTGCAACCTGACTGGTCACGAAAGCTGAGCCAGGCCCTCGAATGCTATAATTTCTAGGTAGAAGATGATGAGGATGACCCGTGAAACATCAATATTCTGGAATTAGAGGGGAGCTATGAGGTGCGTGAACCCGAAATTGAAGATCCAGATATCACGGTACCATTGAAAACGAAATATGTAAATATCGGAACAGAGGAAGAGGCGAAGTATGCAACACTTGGGGACTATTGAGACGACGCCACAGTGGAAAAGGTCGTCGAGTTGCTTCGGGAATATTGAGATTTATTCCCAACAAAAATCACAAAGCTAAAAGGGATCCTAGGAGATGTGGGAGTGATGAAGATAATGTTGAAACTGGACACGAAGCCAGTTAAGCAACGACCCTACCGATTGAATCCAAAATACAAAGCAAAGGCTCGCGAAGAACTGGACAAGATGTTGGCAGCAGGAATCATTGAACCAGTCGAGGAGTCTGACTGGGTAAGTCCTATGGTCGTGCAGGAGAAGAAACAGAAGGGTGAGATTTGCATATGCGTGGATCTTAGGAAGCTCAATGATGCCTATGTTAACAATTCGTTTCCAACACCCTTTACAGATGAGCTACTGGAAAATGTGGGTAGGCAGGAAGCCTACTCCTTCACAGATGGGTTCTCAAGATACCACCAGATCAAGATCGTGCCAGAGGACAGGAGTAAAACAATGTCCACCACTGAATGGGGTTGTTTCGGTATATGGTGATGCCCTTTGGACTGAAGAATGCGTCGGCGATATTCTCATGCATTGCGGTAGCGACATTCAAGGAATTTATACACAAGTTCTTAGAGGTCTATCTTGATGACTGGACCGTATTTAGACTAGTTAGAAAACACATAGCGAGCTTACGATTAATGCTGGATACTTGTCGATGACACCAGATTGCACTAAACCTAAAGAAGTGTACTTTCCTCGTCCCCTTCGGGAATCTGCTTGGCCATGTGGTTTGTAAGCAAGGCCTGATGGTGGATTCGGCAAAGATTGCTGTCGTACTCAATCTGTAAGCACCGTGAAGTGTCAAACAACTACGTGCCACACTGAGCACATGGGCTACTTGTAATGCCCCACTTAAATCTTATCCTACAAATTTTGTTAATGTTTACATTATCTAAAAATATTGAGAAATATAGGTCTAATATAAAATTCATGATTTCCATTATTTAAATTCTCCACTTACCTTCTCAATTTGAATATTGGGTAGAATTTGGTCTCCTTCCATTATTTCAAAATGTATGTATTCATTTCACATTACCCAATGTACCCTCACATTTATTAAGGAGAAGACATGGTCCTCTCCATGTAATTACATTTCACATTCCCCAATGTACCCTCACATTTACTTGGGAGAAGACATAGTCCTCTCCAACTCATTGTCAATATATATATATATTCATTTCACATTACCCAATGTACCCTCACATTTATTAAGGAGAAGACATGGTCCTCTCCATGTAATTACATTTCACATTCCTCAATGTACCCTCACATTTACTTGGGAGAAGACATAGTCCTCTCCAACTCATTGTCAATATATATATTCATTTCACATTACCCAATGTACCCTCACATTTACTAAGGAGTAGACATGGTCCTCTCCATGTAATTACATCTCACATTTCCAAATGTACTCCTAGCTTACTTGAGAAAAGAGAAGTCAACTATAAGGATGGGTGAGAAGTTAATGACATTAATGAGAGGTGGTTGAGATGGAGAAGGGAAGGAGGGTATAAAAAGGGAAGGGGGAAGGGAAAAAAGGCGGAGTTTTGGGGGAGGTTGGGTTCTTGCTTATGATTATGGGGTTTGGTTGTGATTGTTTGGACTTGTTATGATTTTGGGAGACCTTGGAAACCTATGGAGGTTTCTTGGGTTTGAGAGGAGGAAAGTATTATTATCGGGTTTTGCACATTCTTCTTGAGGACACACTATATCTGGTTGGACTTGGGCACGGAGGGCTAGGGAACCTGTGGAGGTTTCCTGGGCTAGGAATTTGTTCCTAGTTGGCTGGGAGGTAAATCCGATTGGGTCGGTGAGAAGGAGCGTTCAGCTGGAGCCATACGACAAAGGTATCATCATCAACCGCTGGAACAGGTATTTTTCCATGAACTGCTCTTGTTAAGTTGATATCAATGGAATGCTCATCTTAATTTATGTTGCTTATGATAGAATGATAAGATGTTAAATGTTTAAAACTTTGTGAGAAGGTCAGCAAGCTCCTTTTATTACTTGCAAATCAACAGTAAAATAGATCTGTTGTGTTAAATAGATTGACGGTCTAATTAATAGAAATTCTGGTTCCTTTACACATTGGTATTCAGAGTTGGGTTTAAAAACCTTCTAGGACCTATGGACCCTTATTTTGGCTTCCTTCTCAAATTGTTAATTTAATTTACCTCCTCTTTCATACTCTAATTATTTTACGCTGAAAAGCCCCTCCCTGGACACCTATATTGAAAACTAACAGGAATTTGCAGTGCAGACCGGGACATATTTCCGGCATGCTCAATTGCATTATGCCTCTTCAACTCTGCTTCAGAGGCAAAGAAAACAATTTTTTTGCCCTGCAATCATCATTTTCACATAGGAAGTGTTCTTGACTAAAGTGTGCCTCTAAATCACTGTAATTCTGATAATACGCAAATCACTGTAATTCTGATAATACGCAAAGTGCTCAGGGTGCCTTCTTTGGCATATGTGGCAAGTATAACACATCTGAAAGATTCTTTGCACGTTGTAACAATGACATCCATGCACTAACAATCACATCGAATACAAGAGTTTCCCAGAAAAGGAAAAGCCTTACAGCTTAAATGTAAGTAAGCGACAGAGAAACTGGATTAAGCAACCTCATTCTTCGCTTTAATTTACTAATTTCGATGGATGAGAGACAGGCGATGAAAGAGGAAGATCCCTCACAGATTGTTCAGGGCTTTCTGTAAGTCAGTATATAAGGATTGACTCAGGGATTTTGCTTCGCTTTACAAGTCAATCTGTGAGAGCCCACTGATCTGGTCGCACGTAGTAGGAAGAAAAGGGATTTTTTCCATGGGCCCCTGACCTTTCGCTAATAAATTCCTTCGCGCGTTTTTCTTTGATATACCAAGTCAGTCTTCCTTTGAATATCCAACACTCTGCATTCAGTCACTACTGTGTAATTCCACCTCTTCCTCTTCCCAACAAACACACGGATGATACGCGCTCCCGGCATTTCAAATTTCAGATATATATACACAGCTATATTGTTCTCCATCTCTTGAAATCAGGGCCTGCGTTTCCTTCTATTTCCTGAGCTCAGTTTCAGTTCAGTAATTTGCCAAGCTCTGTTCATAGCTTGCTACTTTATTCGAAACATTTCAATATGGAGAAACCCACTCCACAGGAACACGACCATGTCTTCCCAAATCAAGGTCGCGGGGAAACGTCCCGTAAAAATCGTTTCCTGCAAAAGTCACAAATTGGATGACCCATGAAACCTCCCCTTTCTGTCTCACTACCATCCACTTCAGAGTCTCCTTTAGATAAATGTCGGTCTAGCTGCGACCATGTATAAAGCTTCTGTTCGCAGATAAATACCTTTCGGCCTTCCAGGCATAAGGTGCACATAGAAAGCTTGCGTGCATGAAATGAGTGCTTCCTCAACTGATCTATATGCTTAAACTCTCAGTCACACTTGGATAAATCTGATTGACCCTTTGAATCCAGAGTTCTGAATAATTCATCCTCTTCAGGAAGCGGATCTAGAAACTGCTCCATGTGAAATGCGCTAGAAAATTTCACTCTTAAACATTTACTAGAAATTTCTTTAGTATCACAGATATATTTTGAGATATCCCGAGTCTCTTCCAAAGGGTTAAGATTAAGCCCCTGAGGATTTTTAGCAGAGAGCAATCCAAATCGTTGGAATCTCCAACTCAGTCCCTCCATGTAAGTGGCATCTTGACTTTGCCTACCTCTCCTTTCTTACTCCAACGCGGTTTCCATTCAACTGCCATTACTAAATACTTAGTGCTCTGAATTTCTTTATTCAATGTGGTCCTGTAGAATCAATTTGCAGCCTTCGGTGTACCTACTTTACGCTGCACGATTTGCTCAGAGTGTAGGAAAAAGATCAGATTTTACATCTTAAAAAATAAAAGTTTTGTTAAACTTTTTGCCCCGGCAAAATCCTTTGTTTTTAACAACTCCATTTCATCTCATAATATACACAGAATTATTCAATCTCCATTTCATCTCATAATATACATAGAATTATTCAATCTCCATTTCATCTCATAATATACACAGAATTATTCAATGTTTTGGCAACCTGTACATTATTTAGCGTGAATTAATCTAATTACTCATAAATCACTTATATTTCGGTAGTACCGACGGGCGGAATAGGATCGATAGTACCGATAACATCACGTAAGACCATTTCCCAGGTTTACCCACACACTACTCGACTAACACTGTAAATATTGTGAAATTGCAAAACTCGGTAAGACAATAGTGTCCATATCTAGAGTTTAGATGGATGACACTGAAACTCTGGTATTTATGCATTTTT
>APFE031247389.1:0-14587 GCA_000404065.3 Pinus taeda | reverse complement strand
GTATTTGCTTACTCTATTTCTCTACTGTATTTCCATTTATTTGTCTGTGTATTAGAAATCTGATTGATCCGTTGCTTCAATAACACAGAACGCACACCAACACATGAGTCTGTAATACATTGTTTAATAAATCTTCAACTGATGTCACTCATAGGGTGAATATCAGATTAGTGGATTAGATTGAAATTTGAAAAGCATGAACTCTCAATTGAAGAGAGGTCGTTGAATCCCAAAGGAAGTATAGGTGGTAAAACTCTTGTAGCCATTGTAGGGAAGTGCGGAATCCCTATTTTAAGTCTTATCATTTTCCAACATCTTCCTTTTCCTTTGTCCATATCGATTGTGATTATTCTTGTGTGTTTGGCTAATGGTATCGATTAGATTCTATTTAATTTCAATGTTTCTATTCATCTATGCTTTGTTGTAAGAACTAATTCCATTTCATAACTTTGTATTTTTGTTTGGTGCATTATAAATTATTGAAATGAATGAAGAGTTGACGTTGCAAGAAAATGAATGAAATATGGAAGGAAAGTGGTGGTTGATGTTGTTGTTGTTCAAGGCATTCCAATTATCTTGTTGAACGTGAAATCCAATCCCAATTCTAGGTATATAGGGATGGCCCTGTATCTCTCCTTTTGATTAGTTGAAACATGGTGCTTTAGCCAATTTTATTGAATTTAAGGCTCTCCTTCCTCCTCAATAATTTGTATTAAATTTAAATTTTTCTTTATTTTTTCAATCATCCTCAATAATTTTTATTACATATAATTTTCCATCATTCCTTCACTAAGTTATCCCCTATGAACTCAAGCATCACTAGATTTTTAATGACTTCTGATAGCTCTATATTTGGGTTTAATCTATTGTGTATTAGTTTATTTTGTGGTTTTCTAGTATAACCTCTTCTTTATTAGTTTAACCCATTATTTTTTTTGAACATGACTTGTTGTGTATTGCTTTCTTGTTCGTTTAATCTGTGGGTTTTTCCCTTTTGGGTGTAAAAATATACATTTTCGAAAGTGGATTCCTATTTGTTTTCATTATTTAAATATGTGATAGAAAGATTTATTATTTTTATATAAAAGACAAATTGGTAATATTCAAGACAAATTGATAATTTTCATTATATATTATTAAAAATATACATTTTTCTCTAATATTTATCTGGCATTGCATGCAAATTTATTTACAGGAGGGATTTCACCTCCTAGTTTTGCTGAAAGGGTTTTTTCTGAGAGTAAATATTGATGTAGTTATATATTATTCTTTTCTTCTCTCAAATACTGTTAGAGAATTATGCACACAATTATTAATAAAAATATTTTTTATGGAAAGGGTTAAACTCCTTCCCAGTTCTCAAGAAGGATGGGGCACCGTTTTTCTTTCAGTAGCGTAGTTATCTTTGTTTGTGTTGATTAATTTTCTTTAAACTCATACCCATCAAAACATATTTTTTTAAAGATACATTTACTTTACAACATTTATATTTGAAACATGTCATATTACACTTCATTGATCATCCATCCACATTTTAACACTTATCACATTTGCATCTAGCTCATAACACACTTACATTAAAAAAAAAAAAACTATTCTTTTTTTACAAAAATACAAATTATACAATCTTTCACCATGCATTGAAAAACAATAAATATAATTATACTTAATAGATCATTCATATTGGGTTTTTCTTTTTCTAGTTTTCATTTTTAGTGATTTTTAAAGCTTTTTATATTGTATTATTTATATTTTAAATAATTAGATAAGGGTATACATATATAATTTAATGTATTTATGTGTTTATGTTGATATGGTGAATTGATACTATACCATGTTACTTTGAAATTGAGTAATTGTGTGTTTAGTTGAATTGTGTGTTTTCTTTTTTGAAATTTCATATAGATATATATGTGGGTGGTTCTAATAATGATTATTTTCTTTTGTATTTTGACACCAAATTTTATATAGTGTGTTTGTTTATTTGGACTAGTATTTTGTATGTTTATTTAATTAAAATACCATATATATGTGAATGCTTGTATTAATGTTTATTTATGAATATTTGTATGTAATTTGGAATTGTGATCATGTGTTTGTTGTATTGAATTATGAATTTGAATGGGTAAACATAATCTAGATTGTAATTTCTATATTGTGTGTGTGTGTGTGTGTGTTTTTTTAAAGCTCCATAAGAATATTTGATTGTTTTCTTTTATTGACTTGAAATTTTATCATGTGCAATTAGTTATTTGAAACTGTATGTTGTGTGTTTAGTCCAATTTGTATATTGTGTGCTTGTTTGAACTTGTACTTTGTATCTCTCTTTATTTGAAATAGCATATGTGTGTGTGTTTATTTATGAATATTTGTATGGTGTGTGGCTTGAAATTGTAATTATGTGTTCATTGTACTGAATTGTGATTGTAATTACTTTCATAGCATAAATTTGACTTCGTATATGTACTATATTTTTTACTTTTTATAGTGTGTGATTCCTTATTTAATGTTGCATTTTCATATTTGGTTGTTTGTTTTTTTATTAACTTGAAATTGTATTATGTGTGTTTCCTTAGTTTTTTAACCCCGATCCCTTGTGTACTAAATTATTGCAAACCTAAGTTGAGTTACAACTAGGTGTGATATCCTCCCTTGTGTGATAAATTATTGTAAACCTAAGCCGAGTTAAAGCTAGGTTTGATATCCTCCCTTATGTTTTAAATGATTGTAAACCTAAGTTGAGGGAAGCTAGGTGTGATACCCTACTTTGCCTCTTAAACTATTGTAAACCTAAGATAAGGAAAGCTAGGTGATATATAACATGAAAAGAAAATGTGTTATTAAAAAATTAATAAAATAAATCACTTAGAGGGTGAAGCACCAAGAGAGAGGAGATTCTTTCCAAATCCCATGGGGAACGAGAATAGAGATGAATCTTTCATGATAATATTCTATATGACATTCTAGATAAGCTTCGATGTATTGGATATACATTGAATGGATGGGAGATAAAGATCCATCAGATATAAAAGCTTCATGGGAAATAAAGGCAAAATTTTATGAGGAAAAGCCTCCTAGGAGATAAATATGATCTTTTGCAAAAAAGACCTAGGAAAATGGAAAAATCCATAAAATCACGACGTTGATAGTGGTAACTTAATCATGAAACAAGGTATTAAATATACCCAGTGATTGATCAATTTAGGGAAGTTGATCCTTGGCAAGATCTTCGGCTCGAGGGGAGTCAAAGGTTATTCATGGTTGGTTCATGGTGATCCTCCCTCCAAGAGAGGTTTTAGTTGGTGTCAGATGTGTTGGATGTTTGTCTAATGATTCTTACTCTCTCTCTCTCTCTCTCTCTCTCTGTGATAGTTCCAGGTTTTTTATGAGAATATTTTATTAAGCCTCTGTTATTGTTCCAATTTTTCTATGAGATGATTGCTTAAGTTTCCTCACCATGAGAATGTTTGAATGAATTACATGGGTTTTTGTACTAACAAAATTATTAGGATGTTCAATCCTACAATTCAGATATATGAATTACATAATTTCCTCTTTTATAGAAAATGAATGATTCAATAATGCATGTAACTGTCGTGTGCTCTCATATGAATTTCAAAGTTATTAAGATTATATTTACAGTGGTAGGAAAGAGTAGCATGCCTTAGCGTTTTGCAGGTTTTGATGCATGTGGAAAAATTATGGAGGAATGTCTCCCATAGTATTATCAAAGGTTCACCATGGTCTATGTCATGCATAATGAAATTAGATGCTATTGCATGCAGTATAAGGAATTCATGGAACATCCTTTTAGTTATGCATATATGGGTCTGTAACATATCCTGTGAAATTGACTTGAATATCATCACGTTGCTGATGGTACCTAGTGTGTCTATGAGATAGGTTTCAAGTATAATGTCTGATCTAAGATTTGTATTTAATTAAGAAACTCGTTATGCATGACAGAAACAAGACCTATAATAATAATGGATGATCATGATAGTAGAGTTTAATTAAGAGCATTTATGTAGGTAAGGAAATTAGTATAGGTTGCATGTTATGGTTAGTTCCATTTTCATCTACTAAATCATGTTTACTAAAAATCTGAAACATAAGCTTTGACAATAAGGTTAAAAGACCGTACCAAAACCACTCTATAATTCAATTGATCATGACTGTGGAGCCTATTACAGAATTACTAATGTTGATATAAGGGCGGGCTAAAGATACACTAAGTAGTATTATTTCTTAACGATTAAATATAGAACAAAATAAACATTTATTTAATGGAAGCTTAGGAGCTAAATTCCAGGGTAGGCTAAGGATGTTCGTTACCAATGGTAGCAAGGAAAAAGTTCAAGCACTAATGCCTATGGACCAATCCACCTACGTAGAATTTCCATTACGGGTTTAAAAATAAACGTTTTCCATAAAGGTGAAGTTAAAATTTGAAGCATAGAACATGTTAATGTCATATTTATTTGTTGTCGTTAAAGAATGTTAGGATTCCTTAATGTTTTATTGAGGAACCATGAATATACATATGTTAATTCAATATATATGTAACAGGATATTAAATCAAGCAATTGAGTTAAAGAGGAAGGTTTTATGCTTTGGTGGAAGATGTTTTCTACCCCATCTAGGTTGGATGCTCAAACACGTCCTCTAAGAAGACCATATGGTATCAAGAAATTTAATATAATGTCAAATCCAAAAGAATTGTCAAGAGACTTCAATCAAACCTACATCAAACAACTATCAAGATAAGCTTTGGGGTCTTTGTGTTGCTTTGGGGTCTTTGTGTTTCCCCTCTATATGTTTTTGAAGATGCCTTTCCATGGCTTCAAAGTGTGTAATCAATCTCTAGAATTGTTAACCTTGTCTCAAATCCATGCCCATGAGATCGATTCACGTGTTGAAACCTGAGTATGTTTTAAAACGATAGGCGAACAACAAAAGTACCAAAGGAAATCTAATCAGCTTTGTCATATAAAGAACATTTTTTTGGCGGTAAAGGTGTTGTTATGGCTTCTTTGGCGTATTATATTATTGAGGAATTGAAGAATTCTAGAATTTAAAACTACAAAATATGACCTTCTCCGAAAGTTTCTTCGACTCTATTTTCATGATATCAACTTGAGTGGGCCGTTACAGATTATCAATTTCCGTGCACTAGGTATTTAGGAATGGCATAAATGGCCTCATCCGTAATGTCGATATTAAATTGTGTGGGCTGAGTGCATAGTGGGAAAAAGCGCACGTTAAATTATGGCAACTAGAAAGATGAAAAGAGTTGGTCCACTTGTGTGTCTGCCCGGTCACCCTGTTTCCCATTCGGTGGTAACCACCACCAATCCATCCATTGTAGGGAGGACCTCACCACCGTGATTAAATTTCCGTACTCAACAACTGATTCCCGTGAAATGGATTAACCCATTAAGGAAGACATATCATGGCCAGTTCAACATTCACAATGGAGAACTCAACCTTTGTAAGATGATGGCGATAAAACTCAACCTTTGGGACGTATGAGGCAATTTCAACCTGTGAAACTTTTTAACAAGCAATTCAGTTATGTCTCCAAGCATTTTTGGAAACTCCTTGATGGGAGAGGAGAGGAATACCTAGGAAGAATTGTCAATCTGAATAGGAAATCGAGGCACAGGGATGCAGATTCTGCGCATGTTATGTGGACGGACATAAGCTAGCTCTTATTTTGTTCTGGAAAATGGTCAGGAAAATTAGCCGAGACGTGTGATTCACCATACGATTACTCCTCCGTATGGATTAGCGCTGAATACGCGGGTATGCTACTTGATCCTCATGCGTAGTTATTTTTTTTCAAGTGTGTTACAGATTTTCTATTCACTTTCAATATGGGACGAATGCCGGTTTGGGTGTCTGTTTTATGGGTTTCCCGAACTGTCAATGTTGGTTATCCTTATTGCATGGGGAACATCCAGGAGAGATCGACCTTATCCAGCTTATCCAATGACCCAGAGAGGTACGAAATTGTTGAATCCCAAAAACCTACTTTTGGTTATAGATATAGGGTTACCTAAAAAAGGCTTAGAGAATAATGCTGGTAAAAGCAACCAATGAGAAACAATAAAAAACAATATTACGTATGGTTTACAGATAAGGATTTTTGAATATAAGATGTACATATAGTAAAATTACAACCGTTGTTGGCATGTAAACATTGCCGACGTGGAGGCAATGACTTTTAGTTTTCTTTTTGGAGAAAAGTATGGCAAAGCGGTTAGCTTTCCAACCAGACCAACAATGGATAAAATAAATGGCTGCTAAAGCAACATGAAAATTCCACACCCCACCAAGCTCGCCCTTCCTAGTTTTTAGAAACATCACGAGAAAAGCTTTAGATTGATGTTTCCCATTTAAATACTGCATTTTGCATTTGTCTTATATCAGAAGGGAATTCAATTGTGGAAAGCTGAAATTTTGTCTTACGAATGTATGAACGTTAAGTGCAGAATATAACTTTGTATGTGAGAATCGGTAATGGGATAAATATCTAGGATAATGCTTATCCTCATCATCCAATATGCAGAGAGTAAGCATTGGTAACTCTTGTAATAAAATATCTAGTGCTATAACTGTGAGTATCTCTGGCTCCTTGACATGATCCTCTGCTTCCTTATAGAGAAAACAAATCAGGGAAGCCATGGAGAAGATGCTCCCAATGGTAGTATGCCACTTCAGAAATAAAAGAAAACGTAGTCAAGGCCATGACAATCTCCAATTTCTTTACCTCTGGTACCTGTGGAAGGTGATATATGTAGCATATGATGGTCAAAATTTTCTCTTGCGATCTCATAGAGTTGGAAAAGGTCACTTGTTTCCAGTTATCTTTTATCATGATACCGAATTGGAATTCTAAATTTTGATCCTATAACCTGATACGCGTTATCAATGGTATATATAAATTTATATTTGTTATTCTGTTGACTATGATAGGTGGAGTTTTCTGTAAATATACTATGGATATATCTCTATCAATCACACATTAAGGCACGATTGTTATTGCCATGGTCGTGGTTCATGGTTGTGGATCATTCATGTGGTTCTGGATCTGACGAGTGTACCCCTAAAAGAATAACCGAACAGAAATAATGTTACATGGTTTTCTATATAGCAATGACAAGCCAAGAAATTATATCAATATTTGACAGATTTTGATGGGTTGGATGTTGTATTCTACAGGGATTTTCCACCATCTAAAATGATTTCCTAGCCATATTTATGAATTGTTAAGACGTATTCAAGTTTCCAACATCCAACATTATCATGCCCTGATACCCAGAAACTGTTGGAATTCGAGCATGGAGCTAATTGTCCGTTGTTCCTTCCTTATTCCTTCACTCCACTCTAATAGCCTTGCTGAAGTGAGTGATTATGAGTGGAGGAGAAGTAACTGTGAGTTCTCATTCTGGAGAAGAAGGGATATGGAGGAAGGGACAATGAAGCAAAGGCTTATTTGAAGAAGAGCTTGTGAGTATTATCGTCTTCTCAATCATCATTGTTTGCCTTAATATTGACTTGATGTTAATTATCTCACCTCTAGATTCCTTTTGGTGGGTTTTTAATGTTTAGTAGCCATAAAACATTATAATTTGTTTATGTCCTTCATAATCAATAGCTAGGATTTACCTACTATCTGGCTTGTGACACAATAAATTTGACAACATAGTTGGAACGTGAAATGGAATAATAGTTCGCCAAACTCTTAGACACTGCAATTGCGCATATAAGATATTGTCACTACTGCTTTCATTAAGATTTTAATATGTTTTTATTAAGACTCTGTAGAACTCAAGTAAGTTTGAAAAGGGTTGTGTGTATTTCGATTCCATGGCTAGATGTCATCAGATCACACCAAAAGCATATCACCATGGTTTCCTGAATGATCTCCTTGGATCTCTAAGGTTGAATGAGGTAGAGGCCTTGTTGACAACATGCCTTTTGAACCTGACGCAACTATGTGGGGAGATGTGTTCAATGCCTTCAGAATTCATGAAATTATAGATGTAGGGAAACATGTGAAACATGCGATGAAAAAACTTTTACACTTGGAACCTCCATGTTGACTAATCTTATACTTGTCCATATAATGGATAGAACTAAAGAAACTAGATCTCATTTTATTTTTCTACATGGAGCCCAATGGAATGTTTGATCTGTGATTCAAAAGACGCTATTAGGTTGCAGGAGGGAGTGATAGAAATGGCAGGAGAAATGTATGGACATAATCCTCCAACCACAGTGCTTTCTATCCATGTTTGATATTATTCCTACAAGTTGTCTAAGGAAATTAATCATTTGAAAAGAAAAATGATGTTAAATTTATGTTTGATATTCTCGTAAGAGTAGAAGTGTGAATTGATTTTTTTATTATTTAGAACTGTGATGGAAACATGGTTATTATATAAGCAACACATGTAATATTTTGTTTAACTGAAGCATGCACGTGTTTTTTTAGAGTGGTAGGATGGCACCTGCATATGTATGTTTGTTTTCTCCTTGAAATAAAAATAAAAAGGCAAATTAACACCTGTACAAAAATGATGTAGCCACTGGGCTAAATGAAAAGAAGATAGTGTTAAGATTTTAAGTCACTCTTAAATAGTATAAAAATTTGTGTATAAGAATTTATGTGGAGATACAAAAAAGGTGTTGGGTCGAATACTTAATAAGCAGGAACCCTTCCATGTTAGGAATTCAGACACCTCATGAGTGGGGTGAATACTTAATAAATAGGAACCCTTCCATGTTATGATTTGAGACACCTCCTGGACTCACTGTTGAACTTATCATTTGGATAAGAAACAATAATTATGATTTACTATTATTCAAAGGTTAGTACTTGGTGGGTATTTATGTATACCTTGAACTGTGAAACAAATTATCTTTCTAGTGGAACGTGATGCAAGTATGTAGGAATTCACTTTTACATATATAGAACTTTCAGTCACTTGAATTATATCTCAAGTAAAATTTAGCATAAATTATCATATACCAAGCAAGCAACGTGTACCACTCATGAATATGTCATGTCTACACCAAGATAACTTGTGAGTATTGTGTTGTTCTTATTAACATTGATGTAATTGGCAAGTGCACCCTGCATTTAAGAGATCGATATTACTTGATTTATTTTATAATAAATCTACCATCTAGTTAAAAAGTGGAACCTTTTTAGTATACATGAAGTATTAAGTGATTATAATAACAACACTGAGATGCAAACTATGAGAAATTTTCATATTTTAGAAAAAGGGATTCATCGCACCTTGAGAGAATTATGGTTAGATTGGAGGATTAATTAAGTAGCTATTAATTCCTACTGCTATATTAAAATCCTTATAACCAAGTCATTAAGGCCTACATAGCTCTTTACCTTAAAAGAAATGGTGAAAAATGAAGATGATAGGTTGGGAAGATCAATGCCATAGGATATTATATCTATGGTGAGAATGGTGTGACGATGATAGAATAATCATTCACTCTAGAATGTTTATAGGATAAGGAACTGCAGATATAGTGAAATTAACAAGCTATAATGGTTAATAACTACTATTATGACAAACGTTATGCACAAATTGTAGTAAGCTACTATGGCTATAGAAGAGGACTTACCTTGTTAGGTACTGACCATGAGAAAATATGCGCTATTTGTAGGATATGGTTAGTAGATTATTTTGAACATGTTATGAGAATATAGATTAAGAAATCTTGTGAGCATTTTAAACATTGATGTAATTGACATATATCATCATGATATTAACATCATAGATGGCTTCAATAGAGGAATTCCATGTTTGGAGCATTATTTTATTTTTGTATGATACATATACTCATGCATTGTCATGGATTGTTTGGAATAATGTTATCATAAGCCTGGTTAAGGGGTCATCAAGATAAACTTGTTGTGGAAATAATCATGCAAAACTGTACACATAATAATGAGGCATATGAATTTTCCATGTAAACACATGGGTGTATAATATTATAGATTTATAACAATATTGTTGGTATCATTTGGTTGATGGAATGTGTCAACCATCCATGGCATGAAAGAGTCTTTAGTTTAATGAATTGTTGGAATTATCTTGTGACTCATGGTGAACTCAGGTAAAAAACCTTAAAGATATGGCCACCTGTATACCTGTAAAAGGGGAGTAATCTCTAGAATAAAAGAACATGGTTGACATAATGATCGCGTTGGAAAAGTATAATGCATAGTGGTTAAGTTGTTGAAACATAAAAAGGGAAATAGTAAATCACACTAGGTTAATGATTTAAGAATGAAGTATTGATCCAATGATTATTAAACTATGAGCTAATAATCTACCTAAGATGAAATTATGCATGAATACATATTATATTACGAATATTGTGTTACAACCACATGAAGTCTGACAATGATTTACACTTGAAAAAACTTTCTCTCATTACAGAAATGAACTATGCTCATACAAATTCCTTGTCAACTTAACATATTTATTTTAATTGTTAGGAGAAGATAAACAAATGTTGTGTATGATACTGACATGTTAGGAAAATATATGGACAAAGTTTTTGTCATGTAGGTGATACCATGGGAATGGTATGATGGGCTATAACACAGATGGTAATATGCACAACAATATATACGGTACCCGTATGACTACATAATGCGGGTGCATTAATGGTCATCAATGTGGGTTAATTGTTATGGAGGTAGCTGGTACAGCAGGTGGTAGCAATGCACACCTTCCCAGGCCGTCTTGCAGATGGACGCGATGGTTAATATATGCAGGTTGATCACTCCTCACGTGAAATTGATTACGCAGAGGGCTCGAGAAATCTCTCCTGGTTTAGTTTTGATGGCGGCTTCGTCTCCTCCTCTTGATTTATACCCCTGGCCTCCCCCAATGCTCTCATCGTTGGTTTCTTAGTTTTGGCTTGGTTTGAAGGTGGAGCTGCATGTCTGTATTCTCAGGCATTACAGGCACCCTCACCTTGGCAGGTGCTTCATTCCTGGTTCTTCCTCTCCCCCAGGCTATCATGTTACTGTGTCAATGGTCCACCCTCGTGGTAGCTGCCACCATGGTGGCGATTGTGGATGGAGTGGGCGCTCTCAGCCTACTCCTCCGCCTGTCATACCTCTAGCCTCGGCTTCTCCCACTTTTGAAACTAGTAGACCACTCCCGTATAACTCCTTTTAGACTACCCACTTCATGCTCCACAGTCGCCTTAACCAGCCTATTCTTTCAGCAAGCATCACTGTTGATACGAACACCCCTTCCACTGAATCTCGAGGAGGCAGCGTGTAGCAGAGGATAGATGTGTGTTTTGGGTTCCATGGCAGCAGTTCGCAGGTGGAAGGAATTGAGGGCGACATCTCCATGCCTCCTGCTAGCATTCAACAGAACGCCCCTACTTCCGATCGATCGACAGATGGCTCGGACATCTCACGATAGTTGGCAGCTCCTTCAGATGACAACGCTTCAGCTCATTGGGAGAATCTGGATGACATGAGGATGGGCTATCCTTGCCCCGTGGAGGAGGAGATTCCGGAAAATGATTCCGCTGTCTGAAGTCTTCTGGGTTATGGTTGCTTCTCTAGTTCTCTCTCTGTTTTGCATTCATTTTTGTATTGCCTATATGGCATTTGTCAACATCTCTCTGTCTCAGGCTTATAGCCAGGTTATAGTGTCAAAGTTTTGGGTCTGTATACCCGCTCAGGAACAGTTAGGCAGTTCAGTCACTATGGTTCTAGATTACAAACTGTGTTTTTCTCAGAGCTATCAATACAGCTCTGGGCTTATGTATGAGGTTAATCCCAATTTTGGGATTGTCTGTCAGCATTGATGGAATATCCTGTACCTCCTTTGAGGCCATGACCACTTTGTAATTATTTTTACTTTCTTAATAGAATTAGTCTTTAAACAGAAAAAAAAAAACATATGATATGAGTTTGAAAAATTAAATGTGTATTAGTGTGTATAATGTACCTTGTGTATAGGTATGCATAGAGTCATTGGATAAATGTCTATCCAGGTAAACAAACTTGGAGGTTACCTAGAAGAAGGAAAGTAAGTTTGGTAAAAGTAACTATGGTTAATCGCAGTTTGGCATACATACAATTACAATGAATATATATATGATGAATATATACTGTTATGTGAACTAATATGTTATGACCTTGCAGGCATATTAATGTGGAGAATATGCTAACTGATGTATTGTATGTAGAGATACTGCAGGAAGCTAGTGTTCGATAAGAAAAAAAAACACTTGAAATAATGCAAGTTGAAGATATGCATTCTTCAGATAAAATAAATGACAAGCAATAGCTACTTTAATAATAGCTAAAATTGTGCATCTATAATTTCTCACAAATGGTTTGACAACAATGTTACAATTAGATGTGAAAGGAGAGCACTCCTTGAGACCGATGTACCTATGGAAGAGATGTGCTCAAAGCACTCCTTGTGACCGATGTACATGGGAAAAATTTCATCAAATGGCAAAGCCATGAGGGTTGTTTATTCTGAAACCAACTACCTGTGAATGAGGACATGATGCAGTGATACATCTAGGACAGTGTAAAATTTAAGGAGGGAAATATTTAACACTCCTCCATTGTGTACTCAATTATTGTAAACCTAATCTGAGTGAAATTTATGTGTGATATCCTCCCTTGTGTGCTAAATTATTGTAAACCTAAGCTAAGCTAAAGATAATTGTGTTATCCTCCCTTGTGTGTTAAATGATTATAAACCTAAGCTAAGGGTAGCTAGGTGTGATACCCTCCTTTGTGGGTTAAACTATACTAAAACTAAGCTGCAGAAAGCTAGGTGATATGTAATATGAAGAGAGAATTTGTTATTAAATTAATTAATAAAATAAATCACTTGGAGGGTGGAGCACTAAGAGAGAGGATATTCTTTCCAAATTTCATGAGGAATGGGATAAAGATGAATCTTTCATGATAAGCTTCTAGATGAGATTCTGGATAAGCTTGGATGGATTGGATATCCATCGGATGGATGCAAAATAAAGACCCATTAGACATAAAATCTTTTTGGGAGATAAAGGCAAGATTTTATGAGGAAAAGCCTCATGGGAGATAGAGATGAGCTTTTGCGAAAAAGACTTAGGCAAAATGAAAAAATCCATAAAAGCCGGATGCGACTATCGGTAACTAAATGATGAAAGAGTGTATTAAATACCTCGTGCATTGATCAATTGAGGGAAGTTGATCCTTGGCAAGACCTTTGGCTCTAGGGGAGTCATAGGTGATTCATGGTTGGGTGGTGCTGCTCCTCCCTCCAAGTAAAGTTTTAGTTGGTGTCAAATGTGTGGCATGTTTGTATTATGATTCTTACTCTCTCTCTATGATAATTTCGGTTTGTTCATGATAATATTTTATTAAGTCTTTGTTATTGTTCCAGTTTTTCTATGAGATGGTTTCTTAAGTTTCCTCACAATTTAGATATATGGATTTCTTAACTTCCTCTTGTATAGAAATGATGGATTCATTAATGCACATAACTATCGTATGCTCTCATATGCATATCGACATTGTTAAGATTATCTTTGCAGTGGTAAGAAAGAGTAGCATGCTTTAGTGTTTGTAGATGTTCATGCATGTGGAGCAATTATGGAGGAGTGCCTCCCATAATATTATCAAGGGTTCACCATGGTTTATGTCATGCATAATGAAATTAAATGCTCCTGCATGCAGTATAAGGAATTGATTGTACATCTTTTTAGTTATGCATATATGGGTCTCTAAGATATCCAATGAAAGTGACTTGAATATCACCAGGTTTCTGACTAGTGTGTGTATGAGATACGTTACCTATATAATGCATGATCTAGAATTTGTATTTAATTAACCAATTCGTTATGCATGATGGAAACAAGACCTATAATAATGATGGATGATCATGATAGTAGAGTTTAGTAAATATCATTGATGTAGGTAAGGAAATTATTATAGGTTGCATGTTATGGTTAGTTCCATCTTCATCTACTGAATCAAGTTTACTAGAAATCTCAGACATAAGCCTTGACAATAAGGTTAAAAGACGATACTAGAACCACTCTATTCTTAAATTGATAATGATTGTGGAGTCTGTTATAGAATTACTAATGATGATCTAAGGGCAGGCTAATGATACCCTTGCTAGTATTTCATCTTAACGGTTAAATATAGAAAAAATAAAGAAACTTTATAGAATGGGAGCTTAGTAGCTAAATTCCAAGGTAGGATAACGAGGTTAATTACAAATTTGAAATATATATTATGTGTTTTTCTATTTGAATTTGTATTTTTGTTTCATATTTAAAAATTTAAAATTGTATGTTTGTTGATTTAAATTTGTATCTTCTATGTTGTTTAAAATTGCATATATGTAACACCCCTCCCTTGTATGTAAAACTTTCCTAACCTAAGCTGAGAAAATATAGGTCTACCATGTAACAAGAAAATTAGGTATTTTATGAAATAAATAGAATAATTAATCACTTAGAATAGCGAGACACCAAGAGAGGAGATTCTTGCCAAATCCCATTG
>APFE031247386.1:73596-87506 GCA_000404065.3 Pinus taeda | reverse complement strand
AATTTACACTTAGCCAATTTTACAACTTCGACAAACTCAGTTGCCCAGCGCGTCAGCATTCCTGAATGGTCACCACATGTTCTACCCAACTCTTTGTTCACCCCTAAACGCATTCGTTCAACTCATCATGCCGTTTTCCCAACTTGGGCGCCCACCCGTGTCACCGTGCATGCCTATTCGGCACGTCTACACACTGGTCACCTTCATTCACAATCTGTCGCACTTCGTTTCACCTTCATGTTGTTTGCCCAACTTGGGCGCGCTCCTTGTGTCTGTGTCGCCCAACCTGGGCACCCTCTGCATGCCTTGTCGCACCTCCGTGTTGTTTTCCCAACATGGGCGCGCTCCTCATGTCTGTGTCACCCAACCTGGGCACCCTCTGCACGCCTTGTCGCACCTCCGTTCACATGACGTAACCCAGCAGGCCTTAACTGACCATATTGATCACCCTCAAGAACACTTGATACTTTACTAATACAAGTGCCTTCCAGATTCAATTGTCCAATTAAAGTTGAACCATCATGATAAGAGAGGAAAAGTAATCTGTAGGCTGCTGTGAAACACAGAGATATACCTTTTGGCTGAACTTCTCTACCCTGGACATGGATAGTCTCTGTCAAAACTTGAGCTCCAGTGTAAACTTATACTCCTATTTGTTTCCTATACAACATACCATGTTGTGATAGTACAATAAGAACTAGCCAGCCACGTAAGATGGGCACCAATACTGTATCTATGATCGAATCTTCCAATAATGTAAAATAATGCATAGGACTGATGTTGTCTTGGGACAGGTCATAGATCTTCACAAACTTGTTGGTGACCACCATGAGTTGAACATGAGAACCAGGAAGCCAGGCTATTTGTCGGATATAAGCACCTTGTAAAGCAAGCTCAATTACAAGACGGTCTGTTACTTCCCCTCGAGAACTGAAAGTGAGAATTTGGCATTCTTCATACCCAGCTACAGCCAAATAGTTCTCATTTATAGGGTTGAAAACGAGATGAACTAGTTCAAAGCGAACCAAATTTTTGGAAAGAGGCTTCACATTAGTCTTGTCCGCTGTCACAGGCGCAACAGTTGGCTGTCCAATAAGCTGCTTCACATCAAACATTGTTACTTTGTCACCATCTCCTGCTGCAAGCCTGCCTCTGCTATTTCTAGTAAGTAGAGATTTGACAATAGATCCATGTCCAGGGTAGAGAAGTTCAGCCAAAATGTATATCTCTGTGTTTCACAGCAGCCTACAGATTACTTTTCCTCTCTTATCATGATGGTTCAACTTTGATTGGACAATTGAATCCGGAAGGCACTTGTATTAGTAAAGTATCAAGTGTTCTTGAGGGTGATCAAGATGGTCAGTTAAGGCCTGCTGGGTTACATCACTGGAAGGAGTTGCTTGATGGTAGTGGCTTTTTTGTCTGCCTGTCTAGTTTAAAGTCGAACTCTCCACTCACTGTGTCTCTTGGTCCTACGGAGCTTTCTGCACAACTTTTGTGATTGTCTGGAAATTCATCTTCTCCATGGGTTGGCACTACAGCTTACAGGCCTCTCTCTAAGGACAACAACACTGCTCTTTTTTTTTACATGACGATGGTAGTTTGCAGATATTCTCATTTGGAATGGGAAGTGGAACTTGCTCAGTTTCATTCAGCAGACTATGTGGAGTTCTTGCATCGAATAACGCCTATGCAAAGCAAGCACTCCGTAGTGTCCATTGAACCTTTCACGCTGAAAAACCTTCATATCCTCCACAAAAGAAGGGAATCCTCCAATGGACATGAATGTCATGAATCCAGAAACATAGGACGCACAGGAACCTCTGGCCAAAATAGCAGTATAATCAGTTCCAATGTTGTAGTATATGGTTCCAATGCAGATTGTCACAAATGTATATATGACAACTCTTAACCAGTAATATCCCACATCTCTAGTCATATTAATGAAAGATCGTTTTGTCAAAGTATAGCACTACATCAAGAAACTAGCTTGATTTCTGTTTTATTCTAGCATCGTTCCTTTAATTTGTGATATTTCATGAACCCTCGCAAATGTCGCCATTGCATATTCAGAGGAATTATAATGATCCATCAAAATTCTTATGGCTTGGGCTGTGCTTATCTTGTCAAGAGGGTCATTCAATTCCGTGGCTCTGAGCCTGTACGATCCGTTCAGGGTAGCTTTGACCCTGTCGAAATCCGAATTAATGCAACGAATGAAATGATCTGAAGGATTTCTCAGTGGAGGGCATGGGAAACCGGCTTGTTCAAAGAACCCGTGGGCAGATCTTGTTTCACCAAAGTAGACATCCATCTCATTACATGTAAGAGTGCCTGTCTTGAGTATGCTGGTCCATACGCTCACTCGGATTAAGTTCATCTTCATCAATATCAGGAATATAAAAGTCAGGAGGCACTTCATGCATCTATACACTTGGTGCATGTTGAATAGCCCTCAGATTCTCCAGAACCTGCACTTTAATTGCGCTCAAGTATGTCTTGCTATTCAGATTCTCCATGTTCCCAACAGTGTTGATCTTTAAGGAATAGTCAGGTGGGAAGTACTTGATGTAATCATTATCAGGAATTTCATTAGGAAGTTCTGTATCAAGAAGTACTCCAGGTTCCACGGACCAACAACGAGCAACATTCTCTTTTGTGTAGCCTACTCCCCCAGTAACCAATAGTGACAGATTAAATTTCTTCACAATTCTCACAGACTGTGTATGACAAGCAGAGCAGCACCATCGATGGATAAATTAAAGCAACCAAGGCGATCCCCAACAAGTGAATTAGCTCCACACTGAAGAAAAATGGCACCAGGCTGGTATATGTCGACTACCTTGGTGATAATAGTTTTGAAAAGTCGCGTGAAACTAGCATCATCAATTCCATCTTTGAGAGGAACATTAATAGCATAATATTTTCCTTCTCTTTCTCCAACCTCCTTAACATCACTTGTTCCAGGAAAAAACATGTCACCATACTTGTGAAATCTCACTGTCATCACCCTGTCAGTAAAATAAAAGGCTTCTTCAACTCCATCACCATGGTGGACATCAATATCAACATAGAGAACTCTGGCATGATGTTTAAGCAACTCCAAAATTCCCAGCACCAAGTCATTAATATAACAGAAACCTGATGCCTCACACTTTTTAGCATGGTGAAGACCACCAGGCCAATTGATTGCAATATCACAAATCTGATTGTTCAGTTGATGAGCAGCATCTATAGTGCCACCAGCATAAATTTGACAAAACTCAAAGAGGTTCTCAAATACAGGACAATCTTCTCCCATATTATATTTTACTAGCTCCTTGGTGAACAAGTGTTGTGTATCAGGCGTTATTCGATGCAAGAACTCCACATAGTCTGCTGAATGAAACTGAGCAAGTTCCACTACCCATTCCAAACGAGAATATCTGCAAACTACCATCGTCATGTAAAAAAAAAGAGCAGTATTGTTGTCCTTAGAGAGAGGCCTGTAAGCTGTAGTGCCAACCCATGGAGAAGATGAATTTCCAGACAATCACAAAAGTTGTGCAGAAAGCTCCGTAGGACCAAGAGACACAGAGAGTGGAGAGTTCGACTTTAAACTAGACAGGCAGACAAAAAAGCCACTACCATCAAGCAACTCCTTCCAGTGATGTAACCCAACAGGCCTTAACTGACCATCTTGATCACCCTCAAGAACACTTGATACTTTACTAATACAAGTGCCTTCCAGATTCAATTGTCCAATCAAAGTTGAACCATCATGATAAGAGAGGAAAAGTAATCTGTAGGCTGCTGTGAAACACAGAGATATACCTTTTGGCTGAACTTCTCTACCCTGGACATGGATAGTTTCTGTCAGACCTTGAGCTCCAGTGTAACCTTCTACTCCTATTTTTTGCCTATACAACATACCATGTTGTGATAGTACAATAAGAACTAGCCAGCCACGTAAGATGGGCACCAACACTGCATCTATGATCGAATCTTCCAATAATGTAAAATAATGCATATGACTGATGTTGTCTTGGGACAGGTCATAGATCTTCACAAACTTGTTGGTGACCACCATGAGTTGAACTTGAGAACCAGGAAGCCAGGCTGTTTGTCGGATATAAGCACCTTGTAAAACAAGCTCAATTGCAAGACGATCTGTTACTTCCCCTCGAGAACTGAAAGTGAGAATTTGGCATTCTTCATACCCAGCTACAGCCAAATAGTTCTCATTTATAGGGTTGAAAACGAGATGAACTAGTTCAAAGCGAACCAAATTTCTGGAAAGAGGCTTCACATTAGTCTTGTCTTCTGTCACAGGCGCAACAGTTGGTTGTCCAATAAGTTGCTTCACATCAAACATTGTTACTTTGTCACCTTCTCCTGCTGCAAGCCTGCCTCTGCTATTTCTAGTAAGCAGAGATTTGATAATAGATCCACTAGAAAGATGTGATTTAAGTTCCCTTGCGTTAGAATATTCTGTTTTAATCTTCATGTCCAGAGATCCATTTTTATATGCCTTCCTTAATTGCAAAAGATCTAAATTGTAAGACAAAACTTTGTCATCACCCAAAACTAACCTTTCATCTTTTGATAATACTGAATGACTAACCACGTTAATACTAGGTAGAAGTTGTCTACATAACATCAAAACATGGCCTTTAATATCCATATCCATAAAAAGTGATAGCAACCCATCCTCTTCTTCATCTTCATCTTCTCCCTCCTCATGGCTTCCCTCACAATGCGGTTTCTTGTAATTATTTTTTCCTTCTCCCACAACTTCGTTATCCTTGTAGAAATCCCAATCTTTTCCAGCTCCTTCACAAAAACTATCCTTCTGAGCACATGGTTTTTTCAATTGGGTACAATCTTGTCCCACACAGGAAAATAGAGAGTGCTATTGCCATTGCCAAGGTTGGGATACAAAACCCCAGAATCCATCCAACATTCTTCTTGAATGTACATGAGCACAGATATAGACACAACCAAACCACTGGACATTCCAAAGTACCACCAATTGAAGAATGAACTCTTGTGCTTCCTCTTGTCTGGGTCTCGGTCATCACACTGGTCTGTCTCAAATGTTTGCAGACAAGGTTTGTGCCCTTCTTGCCTAAGTAGCAAATATGGAACATTGTGGCACGCACAGTATGACATATTTGGCTTGTAAACATGTCGATCATGAAAGCCGAATACCTGCTATGAGCAGGAGGCTAACAGAACATATGGAAAGAAAGGAATCAAACGATTTTTCAAGGTAAGAGATCCAATCCATAGGATTTATGGAAAAGAACTCAGAACTGAATAAGAGAAACAATCCTATCGGAAATGTGGGACCAGGAAGATTGGAAAAACTCGGAGGAAGAGAATCATAGTCTAAGGAAGCTAAATCTGGAACCCGAGATTGTTTTCCCTAACAATAAAAAAACTCGGGTTATAAAAAACCAAAGCCCGGTTGTTTTCATACGCCCTCAGGATGGTTTCATCAAACTTAACTTTGACGGAGCGTCAACAGGAAATCCAGGTCCAGCGGGATATGGAGGGATCTTCAGAGACAACCAAGCACAGACCAGGTGGATCTATGCAGACAGAGGAGGTATAATGAATAACAACGAAGCCGATTCATGGTGGTTTATCAAGGGATCAGGATCACAATTAGGAATGGTTACATGAAATTAGATATAGAAGGGGATTCAAATCTGGTTATAGAGACAATTAGAAAATTAAATCATGGCAAGTCATGGGAATAGGTGGCCAAGAGCTGGAGGACAACGGGTATCATCTAGGACCTCAAAGAATCCATGAAACATATAGAGTATAAGGTCATACATATGTAAGAAGAGAGGGCAATAAACCAGTTGATTACCTGGAAAATTGGGGGTGTAACGAACCGGAAGGAAAGGTAGATACCATATGGACGCCCCAGATGGCTAGGACAAGATGGGAAAACTTAAACAGAATAACCAATCAGGATAACAATGAAGCAACACTACCATGATTGAGTTAATAATCATTCCCCGATCGGGGTGGAGACGTACGGGCAGTTAAAAACTGTGTTGAGATATCCTAGCCAGCACGCGCCATTACTCCAGGTGTTCATCATGAGGAAGGATGCGACGACGAGTAGGGAAGATCGCATTCCAAGGCAAGGAGTAGACGACATCATGGAGAAGACAGGAGAAAGGATCGGTGGCGATTATCTGCTGCATCAGAGGTTAGGTGGAAAATTTCATTTAAGGGCAAGAGCAGAGAGGACGACAGACAATTCAAAGTCTAGGAAGGTGGTGAGGAGTAGGGTAAGGTGGCAGAGAGGCGCGCGACTCAGTTATCATCGACGGCCGAACGAAATGGCGGAAGGAGGAAGGAGGGAGAGGCAGGCGTAGTAGGAAGGAAGGAGGAACACCCGGGGGGAGCAGGAGCAAATAAAGGTGGATGATGATAGTTATGAAGAGAAGGAATTAGAGAGAGGGAAGGGGAAAGGTCGAGTGAGGGATACCTTCGAGGTAGGCCAGAGCAGCAGTGGAAGACCGTCAAAACGCGGGAATAGGAGGAGAAGCAGAGGGCGAGGTAGACCTCGGCAGGCACCCCAATCCGAGTCGGAGCCTCAAGCCAGGAATCAGCAGAAGAATGGATGGCGCTCCATGGAACAGGCAGTGAAGGACATGGAGAAGGCTTATAGTCAAGGGACAGATAGTGATATAAGGAGGATGATCGACGCGATGGAATTCAGTGTTCTGGAGGAACCCTCGGACCCAGAAATGGAGGAGTAGATTATTCTAATGCCGGACCCGGGGAATACGCATGGCCGCCTAACATTAGACAAATGGGCTTTCCACATATACTGGGTAATGAAACATTTGTTAGCTAGAGCAATGGAGCAGGTTGCTGTAGAGATGACAAAGATTGCCCAAGGGTTACTAGTTATGAAAAAGGAGATGACCAATCTGCAACTCATGATGCGAAACCAGGACAACAAGATTGAGGAAGTCCGCGTCTTACTGAAGGAATTAGCCATGGAAAAGCGTGAGGGAGAATGCAAGCATGAAATTTGGGTAGAGTGATTGTCTGTTCTGTTATTTTTGAATTTTGTGATAAGCCTTAGAGAACCAATCTTTATGGAAGTTATATTATGGGGTGAAGACTAGATATTGGAAAACTGAACGTAGATAGTGATCTGTTTTGGCTCTTTTTGTGTTGTTTTAAGTTTGATAAGTAAACATTCCCGAACTATGCTTCTATGAGTGACCATCAGATCTGGTTTCCCTTCGGGGTAGGTTGAGGTCACATGTTTTGTACATTTTTATTATGGTTGTATATAATAGAAATGGTAACACCGTAGCTTACAAAAAAAAAAATTATATTACCAAGCGATCAAAAAAGATAAGTACCATGTGAATTAAATATATGACTACAAGTACCATGTGAATTAAATATATGACTACATCAGAATATAATAATGTGTATATATATTATTTTCTATATTTTTCATACAAATCATTAAATGGCTAGGCCAATGGATGTGGTATGTCGTGAAAATATAAGGACAAGTAATTTTTTTGTTTATTTGTGTTCTTGGACAGTGTGAAAATTAGTTTGCATAACTGATTGTTGTGGGAGAATTGGTTTGCATAGTTGATTTGCATATATTTTCCTAAAAGAGCATAATATATTTGGATGAATAAATTTGTTTTTCCTATATGAATATCAAAAATCACAAAAATGTATATGTTGAAAATGTATTTAGCAAAAAGTTCGAGTTATGTGCATAAAGCGTGCGCATGAGAGTGTGAGAATTCATTGACATATCTTTTCCTCCAAATACACAATCTATTTCCATGAATATATATGTTTTGAACCCTTCATGAGTATCCAATATATATGTGGATAGTTGTTTATTTGAAATATTGAATTTTAATTTAATTATCAATAATTATTAGCTAAATAATATGGATTTAACTTCCATGGAATATCTTATTTAATATTCATAATAATATATACAAATCAATAATTGGGCTTGTGGTATTGATAATTTATGGTTTTTTGTGCTTGTGGTATTGCTAAGCTATGATATTGACCAATGGTATTGTAATAAAGTCCATTACCAAATTAAGAATCTTCATGAGAAAGTAGCTATACATCTACATGGTTAATAATCTTGTTCCATGTTTTTAAAATATATATTTTTGTGTGTGTGTTTAACTTTTATATTAATAATTGTTTTAAGATTCAAAAATGTGTTTGACAAATTTGTCATGGAATTTCAGAGGTTTGATAAACATTGGTAAAAGTTAACTATACACTTAGAATGTAAGTAATTTAATTTAGAATCAACTTCTCAAGTCCTAGATTTTTCAAATTATGGCTACTGACAACTTAAACATTGGGAATGCCTATCTCTCTCAAACCCTTTGTTCACCCATCATGGGATCCAATGCTTTCAAAATTCAAGTCAAAATTTGCATAATGTGGATTAATTATCAATAATTGTTGGGTAAATAATAGATTACTATGGAACATTTTAGACTATTTATAATTGTACTTTATTTAGGTGAATAGTTGATTGGAATGTCGATAGTTGTTTATTTTGAAATATCAAATTTTAATTTAATTATCAATAATTATTAGTTAACTAATATGGATTTGACTTCTATGGAATATTTGATTTAATATTCATAATAATATACACAAATAAATATATGGCCATGTGGTATTGATAAGCTATGGTTTTTTGGGTCTGTGGTATTGATAAACTATGATATTGACCCATGGTATTGTAATAAAGTCCATTAACAAATTAGGAATCTTCATGATAAAGTATGAGTAGATCTACATAATTAATAATCTTATTCTCTGTTTTTCAAATATACATTTGTTTGTGTGTATTTAACTTTTATATTAATAATTGCTTCAAGATTCATAAAGGTGTTGGAAAATGTCAAATGTAGTTCCCTGGAGAAAGCAATTCCCAATTGAAATATTTATCAAACCAGATGAAACATAACCATTAAACCACTTCAAAATGCTTCTTCAAGTGCATCAATTAGTATAGTACTAAGTAGTAGTGTATTACGTAGGTGCCTTGGCTTCCTTTTCCTTTCCTTGTTTTTTTTCCCAATGATAACAACAGTAACAAGAAAGAACTTGTGAACTACTTCTAATTTTTTTTTGTCATGTTACCATGAACAAGAAACACCTGAAACCTTTATTGCATAACACATCCTTATCCATTTAGCAGGAAAAATAATATTAGACAAGTGGGTTGATCTCCTTTTTATTTTTAGAGCACTTATATAAACCATTTCCATTACCAACTCCCTTTTATATCTTCTCAATCCATTTGAATGGATAGTCATAAAGCACATTGTCTAGTTCTTTGTTTAAGCATGGACACTTTCTTGCTTCAAGATAGGTTCATGGGAAGTTTAGAAACAATAAATCATGAGAATTAACATACTATTGTAGTGGTGAACTTCAAATGGAATGCCATGCGACGATATGCTAAATTTCCAGCTGATTTTCCTATACTTCTCAAATAATTCCTTAGAAGTCACTAACCATTCCCATTGCTGACTTGTTTTTGTATCTACTTCAGTCCATTTGAATGTGTAGCCACAACATATTCTCTATTGTTTTGTTTAAATGTGGCAGTTATTCTGCTTCAATGGGAACTCCTTTTGGGTAGTTCTAAATCCCAAAACTAGAGAACTACCATACTATCATGGTTGAAAACATCAAATGGAAAGATCCACACGTATTTTCCAAAATCCCATCTTAGTTTGTAGGTGAGCTAATCTATTTATGGGAAATGAAACACCTTTTAGAAAACTCCTTTAGCTAAGTTGTTGAAGTCACTGGAAACTTGCACCTAGCGTGATTAGCATCCAATCTAAAACTTGGACAATTGCAGAGTTTTTCTTTTTATTGTAGAATATCCCCTCATTTAATTGTTTGTCTGGAACTCAAATAATGTTTTCTGAAATTAGTATGTAGACTTGATCTTGAAGCTCATGAAAACTTACGTAATGCTAATTTTATTGATATATGAGTTAGTTGCATTAATTTGTAATTTCATATGGAGGTTTTTTTTATTTTTTTATTGGAGTGAATTTCTTGATGGTTCTTTTGTCATGGTTTCAACCAGTTCCTATTACAGTGGCATGGCTCTTTTATTAATGAATTTTTCTATGAAATCCGTTAATCCATTTTTCTATTTTTTCTCAATATCTCTTACTTATGCTAAATACCTAGGGATGTTAGCTACACATTCATGCCTACCTGGTTCTCTCTTAATTTATGCTTGTCAACTTTCATTTTAAAGACCAAACAATAGAGATGGACACTTGGTTTTAATACTTACCTGAATGAGATGGACCCTATGGGGTTGTATGTACGAAACCATAGTTACACAACACATACCCTAATGGAACCATAGTTCATACAACACCCCACATAAAGCATCGCACATAGCAAACTGACATAATAAGAAGCACTAGTTAAAGTCGATTCGATCATTAATAGACAATCTCGAATGTTAATCATTGTCGAAATCCTATAGATAATCCTTGCCATACTCATTAGACTGCTTCAATTCTTTTATTTTTTAAATCAATTTTTGTTGAGTTGTTAAGGTAAATTTAAAATAAAGATCAAGTTATAGGTGGTTGGTGGTTTATTGAAATGTGTGGATAATCAATGTCTTCAACCATGTCGATCTTTCTTCACCATATAAACTATTACAATTGTTTGTAGCAATTTTCAATATTATAATACAAATTAAAATTTTTCCCACCACGAGATATAAACCCTATATTGTTGAGGGGGGAGTAAAACTTATACTAAAATAGTTTGTTTCTAATGTGAGTGCAATTCAAAATTTTTCTTTACAATTTCAAAGATGATGTTCTTGGAGGAAACATTGGAGATATTGAACATAATCAACTGCATTGCATTAGAGTTTCCCATCAAAGTTGCATACTTTACACCAAAAGTTATGAATAATTGGGAGTGTATGTCTGGCTCATTTTCATCTAATACGTGATGATGTTTGAAACTTGTGAGGTTGTGATGCAAATTTATATTTGGAAAGATAATCATCATATTTTCCATGAATTAATATTAGTTCATTTATTTTATATGATCTACTACTTGTATTTTTTCAAAATCTATCAAATATTTTCTATTGGAACTTGAAAGACCATCTTTGAAGATTAAGAGGCAATCTATGTTGGAAAATTTATAGAATCTGTCAATTTGGCATAATGTAAGTTATTTCTCTTTATCATCTAGCTTTGAATTCCATTTTGTTTACTAATTTGTATCTTCAATGATTTTTTATATGTCACGATTATTCTCGAATTTATGCCTTACGACGTTTCCTTTGCAACATCTAGTGCAGTTCCCAATTGAAATCTTTAGCAAACTAGAGGCAACATAACTATTAAACCACTTTAGAATGATTCTTAAAGTGCAGTAATTATTATAGTACCAAGCAGTAGCGTATTATGTAAGTGTCTTGGCTACCTTTTCCTTTCCGTTCCTTTCACCAACAATAACAAAAAGGAACTCTTTAACTACTTTTTCTTTTGTTTTGTCGTGTATGGCGTGAATGTAAAGGTTCTCAATGAATAGGAAACCTGAAACCTTTATTTCATAATGCATCCTTATCCATTTAGCAGGAAAAGTAATATTAGACAAGTGGGTTGATGTCCTTTTTGTTTTTAGAGCACTTACTTAATCCCTTATTGGATTTTGGAGACCACCTTAAGGTTTTTACTTGACCTCGTCCAAAACCATTTCTATTAAAAACTCTCTTTCATATCTTCTCAAGCCATTTGAATGGATATCCAAAAACCATATTATGTAATTCTATATTTAAGTATGGCCACTTTCCTGCTTCAATACAGGTTCGTGGGAAGTTTAGAAATGACAAATTATGAGAATTAACATACTATCATAGTGATGAACTTCAAATGGAAAGAAGTGCAACAATATGCCAAATTTCCTATTTCCATATACTTCTCAAATAATTCCTTTACAAGTCATTAACCATTCCCATTGCTGACTTATTTTTGTATCTATTTTAGTCCATCTGAATGTGTAGCCACAACATATTCTCTATTATCATGTCTACCTCACTCTCTCTTGCTTTATGTTTGCCAACTTTTCATTTTAAACACCGAACAATAGAGATGGATTTGTGGTTTTCATACTTACCGGAATGAGATGGACCCTACAAGGTTGCCTATATGGAACCATAGTTACAAAACACGTACCCCAATGGAACCTCAGTTCATACACCACTCCACATAAAGCACACACATACCAAAATCACACAATAAGAAGCACCAATCAAAGTCGATTCGATCATTGATAGACAGTATTGATCAAACCATTCATAGATAGTCCCGATTGCCAATCATTACCAAAAGTTGATAGACAATCATTGGCATACTCGTTAAACTACTTCTAGGCTTTTATTTTTTTAATCAATTTTGTTGAGTTTTTAAGGTAAATTTGAAATAAAGGTCAAGTTATAGGTGGTTGGTGGTTTACTGGATTATGTGAATAATCAATGTCTTCAACCATGTAGAGGTTTCTTCACTACGTAAACGGTTACAAGGGTCTGTTGCAATTGTTAATATAAATCGATGATACAAGAAATTATAATACCGATTAGAATTTTGGCCAACGAGAGATGTAAACCCTATACTGCTGAGGGGGCAATGCAAAATACTAAAATAGTTTATCTCAAATTTCAGTGCAATTCAAAATGTTTCTTTACAATTTCGAAGATGATGTTCTCAGACGAAACATTGCAGATATTGAACATCATCAACTGCATTGCACTAGAGTTTCCGGCAAAGTTGCAAAATTTACACCAAAAGTTATGAATAATTGGGAGCGGATGTCTCACTCATTTTCATCTAATACGTGATGATGTCTCAAACTTGTGAGGCTGTGATGCAAATTTAGATTTGAAAAGATAACCATCATATTGTTCATGAATTAATATTATTTTATTTAGTTTATCTCATCTATTACTTGTATATTTCAAAATCTATAAAATATTTCTATTGGAACTTGAAAGACCATCTCTGAAGATTAAGAGGCAATCTATGTTGGAAAGGTTATATAATATGTCAATTTGTCATAATGTAAGTGATTTATGTTTATCTTCTAGCTTTGAATGACATTTTGTTTACTAATTTTTATCTTCAATGATTTTTTATGTGTCACGATTCTTCTCGAATTTATGCCTTAGGTCGTTTCCTTTGCAATATTTGTTGCAATTGCTAGTCTAAAAACCATGTAACAATATTCTTAACCATGGAGATTCTTAATTTGTAAATAGGCTTTGATATAGTAGCATGTGCCAACACCGTGGTTTATTAATACTACATGTCTCAAAAAACATAAATCATTTCACAGGACATTTTTTTAATCAATCAATTCAATTAGAAGGGAGAAAGGGGCACAACTACTTTGAAGATAAATCTCAACCTTTAACTTGTGAATACTACAAAAAAATATTCAAATACAAAGAATATTAAAAAATATTGAGTGGAAGTTAAATCCCTATCATCCATCTAATAACAAACACAACCATATCAATTAAATGTTTGGTTTCCAATAGGCATCAATCCATGATAACCATAAAAATGCTTACCTCATTATACATCTCACATTACACACATTAAAAATAAATCATATGAGTTAACTAAATTATAAATTTTATTATTATTGTTATTATTATTATTTATAAAACAATGAATATATTAGCTAAATATATATACATTTTAAAAAAAACATATAACAATATTGTTAATCATGGAGATTCACCCCACTTTACTATTATAAATAACTCTTCTAACAATACCATGGCTTATGAATACCACATGCCTAAGATTACATGTGTT
>APFE031247386.1:46450-58211 GCA_000404065.3 Pinus taeda | reverse complement strand
CATCAGTTCTTCAGCAGGTATTGAGCAGCGGAGGTAGGCAAGCAGCGAAGGAGATTTGAGCCAGTGATTGATTCAGATCTGAGCTGTATGTGTGTAATAGAGGTGGAGATACTTGTGAGAAGTATTATGCTGTGTAATGTTACATGACTCAATCATTAATATACAGATAGTTGGGGTTTTTAGCGAGATGCTTTCCCCGGGATACTTACTGTGTTATTGTGTGAATGCTCTTGATGTTTTATTGTTATTGATGCTGCTATATTGATGATCAACGTAGAGGAGCTTATGTATTGTGTATGTTTTCCGCAATAGTACATGATTAGGATAATCTCTGTTGAATATGTGTTAAATTATTCAAAATTTCTACAATCAGAGGGATATGTGATGTGGCATCTAACCAGAAAAGAGATTCAAGATTGGGTTGATATGAAGTTGCAAAAATTTGTAGTACAAGAGAATAGAAATCCACGTCTATCAAGAGAAAGGTGGTTGCAGAAGTTTATCTATACAAAACAACAAAAGGTTTTTTTTTGCATCGTTTGCTAACAAGCTGCACGAGTGGTTTTAGAAAATAGCTGGACGAAAGACCTATTGGAAGTGCGATGAGCCTACTACGTGGACTCCAGATCTGATTAAGAAACTCAAGGGTATTGAAAATAAGACCCCAAGAGTTGTTGATTATGGGATCAATAGTGCCCTTGGATGCTTTATTACTGAATTCACACATGGGTATCCTACAATGAATATGAGTGCCGGTATTTCAAGGGTCTGCGAGGTAAATACTTGAATTCTTTAAAGCTCTGCATTAAAATATTGTTATGTGAGAAGTGCATACTGTGCATGCAAGCAGACTGATGTTTAAAGGGAAAAAGGCTAGATCTACGCAAAGTGGGAAGAGATTCAAAATAAATTATGATAATTTCACTGAAGCTATTTACATTTCGTTATTGGGTGAATCAGAAAGGGAAGAAGAAGGGAGCTACCCTAGCACACCTAGAGGTGCGTCGCAGTCAGATAATCAAGGCACTTTTGGGGTTCCACATCCAACCACTCCACCTCCACCTTCACCTCTACCTCATACACATACACCTCCACTTCATACACCTCCACCTCCACCTCCACCCCCACTTCCACTTCCCCCATTTAATATGGCTAATGCAGTAAAGAAGCCTGTTTTTAAGGGTTAGGGATCAGAGGATCCCAAGCAATTTTGGTTTGTTGTAGAAGTTGTATGGAAAGCGTAACAAATTAATGATGAAGATATGAATAAAGATCAGCTTATCACAGTGCTCCAGGACAGAGCGTTGTCATGGTATATTAATTACAATACAAAAAATCCAGCCACTTCGCTAGCTGAAACGAAGAAATCACTAAACGCAGAGTTCAAGAAACGAAAGTCACAGTCGTAGTGCATTACAGAGATAAAAGAGATTCAGAAAGCAGTTAACGAGACTGCTTGGGAATTAGATTAGAGATTAAAATGTTTTTTGGGACAAGTCAACATCCAGATCTCTTATGAGCAACAAAAAGAGTGGTATATAGTTGCGCTATTACCGCATCTCAAATTACCATTATTGCAACAAAATATCGCAGCACAAGCTCAGGCATTAGAAATTGTGATGAAGCTAGAAGCATCAACAATACAGGATACTCACATTTGAGTTCAATAGATACAAACCTAGTTAGCGAGCTTACATATGGAGCTACAAGATTTGAAGAAGGGAAAAGAAGTTCGTCCTGATATGCGCTAAGACATTTGGTGCATAAAGTGTAAAGTGGAAGGTCACTATAAGGACCAGTGCCCTGCCTATCCTAATTATTTGGCCGTTGGAGGTCCCAATCCTCTGGAACTGAAACCTAGTGCTAGACCAAGTACATGATCGAGTGTCTGGTGTAGTATTTTCTAAGTTGCATGCCAGCACCTTACTGATCATTGTTATTTGTTACAGAAGTATGTGTAGGCACCAAAGTAGTTATTTTGTAACTTCTTCCAGTTAGTAGGACATGACGAAATAAATTGTCGTAGCTATGATTTGATGATAGAGAAAACTATGGTGTACATAATGCAAGTTGAAGCTCACGCATATGAAGGTCATGGTTCACCTGCGACCTGTGGAGGATTTTAGGTTTGAGGACGTGGTTGAGGAGGGGGTGTTGGAAGAGGCCGAGGCTAGATTATATGTTATAATTGCGGCGAAGCTGGACATTTTACGTGGGATTTTCAGAACCCCACTACCCCTTCTTGTAAGTATTATAAATAGTTCGACCATGTTATAAAGGATTGTCTTGTTTTGATGGCTTAAATGCAGGAAAAGAAGAACCATCAGCTTGCACATAACTTGCAAATGATGAGGGTTGAATCTCGTGAAGATGATCCAAGTGTTAACATAGTGACACGAAGTGGTGTAGCTACAGGAGAAAATAAAACATAGAGGAAAAAGACTATGAAAGATACATGGGTTAGGAAGGCTGAATAAAAGAGTATCAGGTTCAATATGCAGAGGGAGAAAGAAACCTTCATGGAAGCAAAGGAGAGTTTCATGGACATAGGAGCTTCGACATGAAAGATGCAGATGCAACTAGTACCATGGAAGAATAATACTGAAGTGGTTACTACGACAGAGAACCCTGATTTAACCATTCTGAAGTCCTTTCTGCAGACATGCATGAAGTTTCTAAGGTATCAAAAAGCAATGGAAGCATTGAAAGAACTAATCGAAAACTGCACCAGTAAAGAGAAGCCACATCATGAACAATGCACAGTAAACAAAGTCAACAAAAATAAGAAAATAAATGGCCGAGAGATGCAATTAACTACGCAGATTAGTGAATTATAAATGGATCAAGTAATTATGGACTTGGGATCAGATGTGAATGTATTACTAAAGCAAACCTAGGAGCGAATGGGGTAACCAAATCTCCAATGGTCACTGATTTAGCTGCGCATGGCCAATCAATAGAAAATCATCCCTATGGGTCGATTGCATGGGGGTGTTGTGGACATTGAAGGAGAAAGCATGGTGGCAGACTTTGAAGTCATTTAGATTGTGGATAACAATAATCTATATCCATACTTACTTGGAATCGATTGGGATTTTGACATGGATGCCATAATCAATCCGATTAGAAGAAGTATGGTGTTTGAGAAGAATGGTACCAAGTTCGTTGTTCCTTTGGACCACTATGAAGGAGCGCAGTATACAGAACCTATCTGCAAAAAATATCGTGATGAAGATATCGAACATATCTATAAGTTAACTCTACGAGACAAGGATTGGATCAACCCCACTGCAGATGGGAGGATAAGATGGGAAAATTATAATTTGTGTGTCTCAGACTCTCATGAGGAATTGGAGAACTCGCAGAACTGATTACATGAAGTTTCTACTCTGCATTGTAATAGACTTACAAAATCTCTTCGCTGCATCTCAATAGAGGTACGTAATTTACCTTACTATGATGGGCTAAGTGATCTTTGTTTATTTCTGGATGAGTTTGAAAGGGATGTACCGGAAAAAAATGATTCCAGGCCTTGGATATAGCTTTGAGGTCTACACCTGCACGATGGTGGGGCATGCATAAAGACAATATAGGAGATTAGAAGGAGTATCGTTGATTGATGAGGCTTAGGTTCGTTCATGCAAACACAAGGCTCACACAGAAGTACAATGGTAAGGATGATCCTAAAGAAAATTTCCCTCATTGGACTATGACATTGGGCAAAGAACCTCAACCAGAATGGGTACACATATTTGTCCACACTTGGATGTGATACCGATGGATTGGTATCTCGAAACGGAGCTATGCCACGACATCTCTGACTAGTATTGTCTGAAGGAAAGCTTCATATTGACCTTTAGCTTCCAAGATGGTTTTCAATGTATCGATGACGCCCTTCAGGAAATCATAGAAGTAATTTTCCGGACACCAAATGAGCCAACGACTTGAGTACAGGCTGATTAGAACACATAATTGCAGCACACAATAGAATGCTATAATATAACCGCGGAAGAGAGCGAGGAAGATCAATGCAATATCAAAATCCCTGAATCAAAAGGAAAATGTGAGGTTGCGGGACCAAAAGTTGAGATACCTCACATAACACAACATGTTAAGACGAAGCAAGTCAATATAGGCTCGGAGGTGGATCCCAAATTCACACGCATCAGAGATTACTAGGATAAGGATATAGTATGTAAGGCACCGAATTTTTCCATGAGTACTAGAAACTACTTCCAACAAAGTTCACTGAGTTAAAATGCATTGTGGGTGATCTGGGCGATATGAAGATAACTTCGAAGCCATATCCGAAACACGTAAAACAATGATCGTATAGGCTAAACCCAAAATAAAAATAGAAGGTCAAGGAGGAGATTGAGAAGATGGTTATAGGTGGAATAATTGAACCTGTGGAAGAATCTGAATGGGTGAGCCTGATGGTAGTGCAGGAGAAAAATACTAAGGGAGAAATACAGATTTGTGTCGATTTAAGATAGTTGAATGGCACATGCATATATGATCCATTCCCAACACCGTTCACTGATGAAGTTTTGGATAATGTGGGAGAACAAGAGGCCTACTCCTTTACAGATGGTTTTTTAGGGTGCCATCAGATTAAGATCACGCTGGAAGATAGGATTAAGACCACTTTTCTTATTGAATGGGGATTGTTTTAGTATACAATAATTCCATTTTGGTTGAAGAATGGACATGCGATATTCTCCAGAGTTGTCACCGTAGTGTTTAAGGAATACATCTACAAATTTCTAGAGGTTTACTTTGATGACTAGACAATCTTTGGACTGCTAAAGAAGCATGTTTCGAGCCAACGCTTGATGTTGGATACCTGTAAGAAATATCAAATCTCGTTGAACATAAAAAAGTGCATTTTTTGTACCATATGGAATATTACTGGGACATGTTTTTTGCAAGCAGGGGCTGATGGTGGATCCTTCAAAAAATGATTTTATTATCAATATGGATCCGTTGAACAATGTGAAGTAGCTATGTACGACTCTAGGGGATACTGGTCATTATTAGAAGTTCATAATGGCCTACGCCTAGATTAGCGCACCGATAGAAAAATTACTAAAGAAAGATGTCACCTTTTGTTGGGACGATGAATGTCAAAAAGGTCTCGACATCTTAAAGGAAAAAATGGTCACTACACCAATCCTAGTGTTTCCAGATTGGAAGAAGGAGTTCCACGTACATGTAGATGTATCGTGCATAGTTTTTGGTGTTGTCTTAGCTTAGCTAGGAGAAGGGGATATTGATCATCCCACGCCTTTGTGAGTCGAAAATTATCTAAGGCAGAATGGAATTATTCCACAACAAAACAAGAGGGCTTGCCTATGGTGTACGCATTGTAGAAATTCAGGCATTACTTTTCAGGTGCACACTTCAATATGTTCACGGACCATTCTACGCTAAAGTACTTGGTGAGAAAGCTTGTGTTAGGGGGGAAGATATGCAGGTGGCTATTGTTTTTCGAAGAATATTAACTTGAAGTAATAGTCAAGCCAGGACGATTGACCACCGGGTCAGATCATCTGTCCAGAATTGAGACCAACAAAGAACCAACAAACATTGAAGAAGGACTGCCCGATGCGTAGCTCTTTGAAGTAAGGGTTTCTGATGATCATTTTTTTGATATCATTTACATTTTATCTACCGAAGAATCCATTGCAGAGTATACGAATCAACAGAAGAAGGAACTCCTAGTTAGAGCTGCAAATTTTTCCTTCATTACCAGACCTTTATATAAAATGGGCCTCGATGAGATATTACAAAGATATGTCCCTGAGCACAAAAGGCACATTATTTTGGCAGAAGCACATGGTGGTGTGCAGGAGGACACTATGTAAGAAAAGCCACCACGTAGAATATTTTAAAGGCGGGATTATGGTGGCCCACAGTGCACAAGGATTCCAAAGAATATTGTAGTGCTTGTGATGTCTGCCAAAGGATCAGAATATTTTCAAGAAGGGACGAATTGTTGTTGAATCCACAAATCACCTTGAAGGCTTTTGATAAATCGGCGATTGAATTTATTGGTCCAATCAGTCTGTCAGGAAAGAAGACAGGTGTGCGATACATTATTACCGCGACGGATTATCTGACTAGATAGGTTGAAGAAAAACCAGTAAAGGATTGCAGTGCAGACATTGTTGCACTATTCATATTTGAATATATCTTGTCAATATTTGGGTGTCCAAATATCTTGATGAGCGACCGAGGATCACACTTCCTACACATCACTATTGAAGCATTGACGGAGGATTTTCAGGTACATCATCAGAAGAGCATGCCTTATCATACTCAGGTGAATGACACGGTTGAGGATTTCAACAAAATTTTGGAGAACACTTTGACTAAAGTATGCAACATCAACAAAAACGACTGGGATGTGCGTATACCAGCAATTTTATGGGCATATAGGACTACTTGCAAGAAGTTGACGGGACATACTCTGTTTAGATTGGTTTATGGATAGAAGTCGTAATGGCTATGGAATACATAGTATCGAGTATTATAATTTTCACAGTCATGGACATGGTGGACAACAACATTATGGAGGAGAGATTGGAAAAACTGCTTGCACTTGAGGAAGATCACTTTATTGCAGGATTTCACCAACAAGTGCAGAAAGACAGGGAAAATGCCTGACACGACTGACATATTAAGCAGAAAACTTTCAAGAATGGATACATGGTTCTGTTGTATGATAGTAAGTTCGCAAAGTTTTCAGGAAAATTCAAAATGCATTGGTTAGGACCATACATTGTCTCGGATATCTCAAATAGTGGCGCAGTTCAACTTGGGATGCATTCCTTATAGAACTTACATGTTCTTTGTTAAAAAAAAATTAAGTTCAATGATTTAATCGTAAATTCAAAATATGACAGGTATAATGCTAGTAAGGAATAGTTTTAGCACAATACAATTTAGAGTTGAAATCGAGACATTTTCTAGAACAAAGATTCTATAAAATTACCAGTAAGATAACCAATCTCTTTGTAACCACTAAGAACTCAGAATATAAAATCAAAGATTAAATTAGCATTAAATTCATAAAAAAAAAACAATTCATATATATCCCAACATTTACGGTTCAGATAGCCATTGACCGATGAGTCCTCATGCAACATACATAATGGGTATTAGAAACCAGTTTAAGGAAAAACATCTTATATTAGCATTATGCATAAGCATAATAACCCTCGACTAGGAAGACAATTTTACATTAACCATAGTCCCAAAGTTCAAGTCAAAATAGAATGATCCAAGGCCCTAGAAACAACAACAAAACCCTCATAGTACTTTACAAGAAAAATATTTCAAAAACCGTAAGTAGTGTAAAGAAATGCATAGGAAGAGCTCACGTAAACCGAGTTTGAGAAAGTACGGAGCGTGAAAAGCAATGAATGAATAAGGGTTAATGTTGAGCATGGTCAAGAGCCTCCATGAAAGAACTGGAAACCTTAGTGTAACCCAGAAAACCATACCTGTGAGACAACAGTTATGAAGTTAGTTAATGATAGAGCATAACCCGAAATACTGTAATGAATTTTACAAGAGGTGGGGTTATTACCTGGTGAAATTGTTGAAACTGTGGAGCTAATTTCCGAACTTGAAACGGGAAACCCTTGACAGTCAGCACAGGAAAAGAGGGTAGTTATACTTTAGAGGTAGCGACACCAGGGTAATTACAGGGGCATGCATAACTGAAACTGTGAGTCGGTGAAGAGAGAACCATGATGCTAGACACCACCTATTCAAACACACAAAGAAGATGAGTATGCCAACACGGAAAACTTCCAAGTAATCTAAGTAAGAGTTGAGCTCCTTAATTCTCAAATAAAGATCATACATGTTGCCAAGAGAGACCTGCAAACCCTTGTAACCTTGGAGCGATGCAGATCGGAGAGACAATGACTAGGTGACAAAATGGCGAACAGACCCCAAGAGCGAAAAGCAGTTTGTTACCCTAACCAACCTCTCACAACCTACACCATTGGATCAAACAATGGCATATCAATGAAAGAAGGTGATACTGACGTCATAAGAACCATAAACCAGTAAACCACTAACTCAGGGTTTCCAGAAGCATCAAAAAAGATAAACATAATAGTTTTATATAATTTAAAAAAAAATTACAAATAAGTTCGGTAATATCAAAAGACCAGACCAAATATAAACCTTGATTAAATTACTAAAATTTAATTGCAAGGGATGACTATTCTCAAGGTACTTATTAACCCAAATGTTAACAATTATATAACAAAGCGATCAACAGGGATAAGTATAAGTGAATTAAATATATGACTACAAGTACCATGTGAATTAAATATATGACTACATCATAATATAATAGTGTGCATATATATTATTTTCTATATTGTTCATACAAATCATTAAATGGCTAGGCCAATGGATGTGGCATGTCGCGAAAATATAAGGACAAGGTTTTTTTTTTTGTTTATTTGTGTTCTTGGACAGTGTGAAAATTAGTTTGCATAGCTGATTGTTGTGGGAGAATTGGTTTGCATAGTTGATTTGCATATATTTTCCTAAAAGAGCATAATATATTTGGATGAATAAATTTGTTTTTCCTATATGAATATAAGTAATCACAAAATAGATAATGTTGAAAATGTATTTAGCAAAAAGTTCGAGTTATGTGCGTAAAGCGTGGGCGTGAGAGTGAGAATTCGTTGGCGTATCTTCTCCAAATACACAATCTATTTCCATGAATATATATGTTTTGAACCCTTCATGAGTATCCAATATCACAAAAAAGTATAAGTTGGAAGTGTGTTAAAGAAATTTCTTAGCATAAAGTTTGAGTTATGTGTGTGGGTGTGAAATTTGGTTGGTTTCTTTTCCAAAAGAAATCAATTTTTCTTTTCGTTATAAATATCCAATACTATAAAAATGTATATTTATGTAAAATTATAGTATATTTATGTAAAAATGTATATCTATGTAAGGGAGTAATGTAATGTTGAAGGAGTAAAGTAAATACGTAATAAAGAATTTATTGAAATAATAAGTTTAATTTAAAATTTAAATAATTTTTGTGTTAGAAGGCAATATTTATAATTAAATTATTAGAAAGATGTAAATAATTCATTTTGTGCTCTATTTTAATTTCAAAATTCTTTATTTAAAATGAAAATAAAATATATTTTATATAAGAAAGTAATGTTGGTTGTAATAATAATCAAATTGAATATAGATATATAGAAATATTTAGTTGGTTTTAATTGAAATCATTGTAAAACATCAATAGTCTCATTGTCAACATGCTCGCTTGATTAGTTATTATTAATATTACAACCCATTATGAAGGAGATGTAAAATATTTCATTTTCACTCATGAAACCTAAATAAAATATGTCTATGTTAAGTAACAAAATATTATATCAACTCTAGAATGATAAAGTAATTAAAACTAAAAAGAAAATTGTATATTTACCTTAAATAAACTCTTTGATATCCATGTTAACTAATATATTTCAATACAAACTTTATATATATATATATATAATGAAAGCAAGGAAATCCTAAAGTACGTCCCCACATTTTGTGGGTGGTGAAATTGGTAAATCCTCGGTCGTGATGATGGGGCCTCACTCCAAGGGAATAGAAGAGAGTTGAACTAACAATAACTAGTAACAATATAACTGAACTTCACATCTAGCTCTAGACCATTTGAGCTAACCTTTGAGGTGTGTGTGTGCGCGCACACACACACACATATTCTAATTATTCTACATTTTAGAGTTTTTGGGCATAATTGGGTCAAACAATTTTTGGTTAGTTTGTGCTTTTTAGTTTAAAATTCATTTTTGAATGCATAAATTATTTCATCACATTGAAAACCCCTGAGCACATTTATGTTTAAAAATATATTAATAATTTAAAAACATTTTGACATGAACAATAAACAAAATATTTCAATGTCAACTATGCATTTTGTATATATATTTTTCTATGTGGTTCACAGACCCATAGATCAATGACCCCTACATCTACAAAACATTTATACTAGGGAGATCCACCCAAAGGGATCACTTCCTATCAGCTCAAACATAGAGCCTAACCTCGAGAGCGTTGAGAGAATTGAATTTGTGACCTCTCAATAGGAAAGGTGCCTTAACGATGGGGTCTTGACCAATTAGCTAACCCTCAAGGCTATGCATATATGTATGTATTATGTAAAACAATTCAAAAACTCTTATAGTAAAAGAATTGCAAATCATTTTATGTAGTTTCAGCTTTTTAGTTATATTTTTATATTAATTTTGTCTAAAATATAACAAAGAAAATTTAAATCAGAATGTCAATTTTAATATAAATCTCTTGGGTTTATAATCATGGTCAATCATGCACAACCATTGTCCAATGTAACATTATGACATGGTTGCACATGGTCGAGCATGGTCAACCACATTCCCTTGGGTTTATTAATCTAAAGGTCCATATTCCTAGGGTATAATATTATTCATAGGGTTTTTAATATTAATTGTAAGGTTTGATATAAATTCCTTAGGTTTATAATCATGGTCAACGATGGTGCTATGTCACATTCTGACAAAGATTGTCTCAATATGAAAATCAATCATCTTTAACCATCGTGAACCATGGTCATTCATGATGAACTGTGCTCCAATGTCACATTGTGAGAAATATTGTTACAATATGAAAATCAACCATGGAAAATAAATCATGGTACAATGTCGCATTCTAACAAATATTGTCTTGACATTAAAATCAATCATGGTCAACCATGGTCCAATATCACATTGTGACAATGATTGTCTTAATATGAAACTCAACCATGGTCAACCCTGTTCGAACATCATATTGTGACAAAGATTGTCTCAATATGATAATCAACCATGGTCTATCATGGTTAACCATTGTCAACTACGGTCAATAACCATGGTCACATTGTGACAAAGATTGTCTCTTGGTCCAACATCACATTGTGACAACCATGGTCATCCATGGTCAAACATCACATTGTGACAAAGATTGTCTTAATATGAAAATCTACCATGGCTAGCCATGGTCAACCATTGTCCACCATCGCATTATGACAAAGGTTGTTTCAATATGAAAATCGAGCATGGTCAACCATAGTCCAACGTCACATTGTGATAAAGATTGTGTCAATGTGAAAATCAATCATGCTTAACCATGGTCAAGCATTTTTATTTTAGGGTTTATAATATTTATCTAAGAGTTTATATACCTTGGGTTTATAATATTTATCCCTTGGGTTTTTAGTATTAATCCCTTGAGTTTGTAATATTTATTTAGGGTTTATATACCTTGGGTTTATAATATTACTCCCTTGGGTTTAATATTATCTGCTTCGGTTTATATTACCTTGGGGTTTTATAATTAATGCATTGGGTGTATAATATCAATCCATTAGATTTATTAATCTAAGGGATCATATTCCTACGGTATAATATTATTCATTACGTTTTTAATATTAATCCTAGGGTTTAATATAAATCCCTTGAGTTTATAATCATGGTTAACCATGCACAACTATTCTTGAATGTCACATTGTGACAAAGATTGTCTCAACATGAAAATCAACCATGGTCAAATGTCACATTGTGACAAAGATTGTCTCAATATGAAAATCATCCATGGTAAAATATGGCCAACCATGTTTATTTTACGGTTTATAGTATTTATCTTAAAGTTTATAATATTAATCCATTGGGTATGTCTCTTG